>PVKS010013244.1:0-51421 GCA_004027875.1 Aplodontia rufa | reverse complement strand
ACAGCCAAGAACAGCATACAAAAGTGTAAGTAAATGTAACTTGATACATTGGAGGGGATCTTGGAAAAAAATAAATTAAAAACTAATAAAATCAAATAAAGAATAAAGTTCAGTTAATAAAACACCAATACTAGTTCATTAATTGTCACAAATATATTATCCTAATATACCAATAATTGGATAAACAGAGTGGAGTATATAAAAATTTATATTATGATTGTGACTTTTTACAAAACTAAACTATTCTAAAGTAAAAAGTATATTTTAAAAAGTTGAGTTGATAATATTTTATGAACCTATTTAAGATACTTTACATTTGGAAAGAAAATTTGATAATCAGAGAAATGCAAACTTTAAAATTTCCATTACACATCCATAATCTTATTAAATTAAACCATTATTACATGTTGATAGGAATGTGGAAACTATCAGATCTTGAAAATAGGCAAATAAATAAATAGTACCACTTTGGAGAGGTTTTTGGCACCACATAATAAAATTAAAATTGTGTATAATTATTTTTGAAAAATTGGAAAACAGTGTAATTTTAAAATAGTATTTTTCAAAAGGAGAATTATTTTAACACAACAAAGTTATGTGGAAATAAATTATTATTTTATAAAATTCTCATAAAAAAAATAATGAAGGTACAGTACAATAAGACATTTTGAGAGTGAAGGCCACATTCACATAACTTTTATTGTATATTGTCATGATTTCTCTATTCAAGTATTAGTTGTTTTTGTTAATCTCTTGCTGTGCCTAATGTTGAAATTGTATCATTGGAATGTATATATAGGCAAAGCAATACATACAGGGATTCAATACTATCCAGTATTAGGCATCCACTGAGAGTCTTGGAAAGTGTCCCCTGAAGATGAGGAAAATGGCATTAATAGAAATGTTGGCAAAATATTTCAACAAAAATTATCTCCTGCTTTTAAGAATACATCAATAAAGCTAGACATGAAATATTTCTGTTATAAAAGTTTTATCTTCCTAGTATTAAGTCGAAGTATATTTATATTGAGTTTGGGGAGATGGAAAAGAGGAAGGGAGCGTAATAAAACTGAAAAATCTGGAGCAAGAAAGTCAAGATAGTGTTCTGTTGTCTGGGGATCCAGAAGTTTATTCAAAATTTAATCATTAGATAGTATAGCATTACCTAACTGCTCACGTTGCTAGGACTCAAGTCTTAACCAACTCCAAAACAAAGATATAACTAATTCTAGTTTATTTCTACATTTAAAGTACCCCAAATTTTATTCCCTACTATTTTATTTTGCTCTTACAATCTCTGATTAAACTGTACCACAATAACATCACTTTCTGTCAACAGGCATCCTCCTCAAACACAACATCAACAGCCAGGCTGTAGTGATAATTGCCAATGCACTATGTCTGTGAACACCAAACCCTTGACCCAACAGCCCTAGGATCCAGCATTCCTATCATAGAAAGAAACTAAAGGGCAGAAGGACTGCATTGCTAGAACATGGCTAACTTTGGTTTCCGGGGCCTACCACTGTGATGCACTACACTGTCATGATATGCTGCTTGAAAATTCCAAGTTAAGGCTTTATCTATACAAAACTGATTCATGCCAGGCGTGGTGACACATACCTGTAATCCCCAGCAGCTCAGGAGACTAAGGCAGGAGGACTGCAAATTCAAAGCCAGGCTCAGCAACTTAGCAAGGTCCTAAGCAACTTAATAAGACCCTCCCTCACAACAAAAAAATAAAAAGGACTGGGGATGTGGCTTAGTGGTAACGTATCCTTGGGTTCAATACCCAGCACCAAAAAAAAAAAGAAAGAAAAGAAACTTATTCATATTTCAATTCAAGCACTGCATTAATCTAGAAATTCCATGTGCTAAATTTATCCAAACTAAGGGTGGGGATGTCTTCTTATCCTGTACCCATTTCTACTAAGCAGTATACAAATGATAATAAGAAATGGTCTTTAGTTGGACTCAACAATATAGGGAGACTAGTGATTTAAAGTGTGGGCAAGAACATTTGGCACATTCCAGCCATACTGTGTCAATCTGTTGGTAATAAGAGTGAGATAACAAATAATCTAGCAAAGAGGTCAAATGCAATACTCAATGGCCTTTAAAATGTTCCAAGTCACTCTTTTTTTTCTTAAAGAGAGAGGACAGTGAGAGAGAGAAAAAGAGAGAATCAATTTAATTTAGTTTTGCAGGTGGGCTTCGTTGTTCTGACACTTCATTATGTATATGGTGCAGGGGTAGAACCAGTGTCCTCGAGCATGCCACAAGTGCCACAACCATTGAGCCACCACTCCAGCCCCCCAAGTCACTTTCTTATAGAGAAAAAGCAAGAGGTTGAATATGCCTTAAATTAAAGCCAAACACTTCCAAATAATTCAATTTCATTAGAAAATAAAGAGGAAAATCTCATAGGTTAATAATTCCAGTATACTAAAGAATACATAATATCAAAGAAATCCATGTTAAGAAAGAGGTTAAGATGTGAAGACAAATTACTAAGATTTCAACAATTTAATCAGTTAAAAGTCAAGTTAAAGTCTGGGAGTATGGCTCAGTGGTACAGCACTTGCCTAACATCAGTGAAGCTCTGAGTTCAACTGCCAACATTTTACAAAAGAAGAAATGTCAACCAACATGCAAAAAAAAAAAAAAAAAAGTTATTTTTAAGCTCTTTAATTATAACCTAAGAAATAGCATACAAATTAAAACATATTACTCACTATAGATAAAACCACATTAGACTTGGTTAATGCTTGGCAATTAGTGGTGTGAACAAATATTCATTTTTCAGTTTTTCTCTTTGCAAATTAAACACACACACACACACACACGCGCGCACACACGCTCGACAAACCTCATCAATCACTAGGAGGGTCTGGTCCTGATATTATATGAGCTCTGTCAACCTTAATCAAATTGCTTGCCAGATCGTAGATAAGTAATGACTTGCTTAGGTTAAGCCAGGCCAGAGTTTTCCTTCTGTAGTATATACATCCCTGGAGTGAAAATAAACAGCCTCACACCTCTCACTGGGAGCTGCTCTCTGCTGAGATTACAACTCAGTTCCCTCCAACCAAGGAGGAGGAGCAAACTCTGGCTCTAAGAATATCTGCTTTCCTTCCTCCAATCTGGTCATCAAAGTCATTTTTAAACTTCCATGAAACAGTTAATAATCATTTTTATCTACACCAAAATAATACAAATAGCTATGGTTAATGCTTTAGCATTAAATTTGTCTTAGCATTACACAGTGATGGAAAACAAAACAGAAATCGCTAACCATTGGTAAAAGAAATATTGAATCACTTATAAAGGCAAAATTTGAATTTATCCTAACATATCCAAGAAAGAAAAAACCAAATTTTGACCTAACATTATCAGTCACATTTTGGATACAGGGGTACCATACATACAATCGCTGTTAAAATTAGAGAAAGAACACATCAATTTAGATTTTATATTCATTCCACAACCAGAAACAAATATAAACTGAGCTTTGGTTCTAAAATGTACCCTTTACTACTCTCTTTTCTTTAATATAATTGGAAAGGGCTTTCAAACTTCATATTCTGCTGGGATACACTGTTATTAAAGGATTTTATAAGCGTGTGAGTAAAGAAAGGGTTATAGAAAGCAAGAATCTCAGTGGCTAGGAGACAATACGAAGTAACTTCTTTAGAGTAAAGAGTTTACAAATACAAGACACCTGGGAGTCAGTTTTATCTTAGGCAACTGCACTTCAATATATCCCATCGGTTCAATAGAACATAGAATGCAGAGTTTGTGGTTAAGAACTATCAAAGAAAAAACTTAGAATTTAACAATTTTCTTCTATTACTAAGCACATATAAAGGTGCAATTATAACCTTAAATAAATTTTAAAAAAAGACTAGAGTTGCCAGTAACACCCTTTGCTAACTATTCGACAGAGAAATTTTAAGACACCTGACTTTGAACTGGTTTAAAATTGTGTAATACCAACTCATTTATTGTCTTCGTGATTTCCACTTTAAAAAAAGTTGTACTCTCATACACTTCTTGCAAGTAGGAAGAAAGAAGAGGAGGAAGAAGAAGAGAGCTGCAAAACACTCTTCGAAGTACAAAGGACTCTACAAAACTTAAGACATGATCATCATCAGAAACACAGGGAAAGGGAGACTTATCAGAATAAAAGAGCTTGCCATTGCTGAGCATGGAAGCATGAGGACAGGCGTCCTGCCGTCCCTCCTAGCCTGCCCATGCCCAGAGAAAGTCAGGACATTTCTTTCCCAGTCCCGTGGAGGCACCATTCTTGTAAGTCTGCAGGGCACCCAACAGACAACGGCCTTGCTCTGCAAAAGCCAGACTTCACTCCTTTGTCACCATATTATTTACTGTTAAATTCCCCAAGTACACACGCAGCATACATTCACTCTACATGATTCAGACACAAAGGACGCCAGTATTTCTCAGTGAATTAGAAAGAACTTTACAAACAAATGGGGACTTTGTTTACCAACTTAATGTCAAAGGATCTTTTTCAGAAAACTCACATTTCAAAAGAAAAAGAAAAAAAATCCATTTGTACAAGTGAAATGTTCAAAACTCAGTTTCTTCTAGGTTGTTGAAGAAGTGTAGTGCTTGATATTCGGTATCTACTTATTTGATTCCATGGCCAGCTAATCCCAACTAATTAAATATCCTGTATGTATATATGCACAGCTAGCTAAGAAAACACGAATCTGACCAAGTACCATAGTTTCTGTTCTAAAGGGCTAACTACCTCCTTATCTTTTCCGTAATAGTCTACTTACCTGGGAAGAGAAGTCTCTAACTAAGAAGTAACATGGAATGTGTTTCTTTAAAACAATTTTTTACTATCATTTTGAGCCAGAGTGGAGTGAGATGCATTATCCTGGACTTTCCACAGTTCACATTCACATTCAGAAACCCACTTTGGGGATTAACTCCAAGATTCCTATTAACATTAGTAATAGGCATGTAGTCAAATCCCTGAGCTAAAATTTATCTGATGCCGCAAAACACTGATATCAAATCTCTGCACAAGCTGTACTATATGATTAAAATCCCCACTGTGGCTGCTGTCATAGTAACCAATGTGAAATTTTTCTAAGACCTAACCACTGTGACAATAGTTCTTTTAAAATGCATCCTTAAACACAAAAGAAATAACAAATCATAACAATTGTGTTTGCTAGCCTAATAGGAGACCACAGTTAACAACCAGTCTCACAATGACTCAAAATTGGCCTTAGTTAGCCAGGGAATTTAAAAAGGAAAAAAAAAAAAATAGCTCAAATGTAAGATGAAAATTATAAGATTTATATAGGTCTACAGTCAAAACATGACTATTGCAATTTCTTTTAAGAGCAAAATCCAACTAAGCTACAAAATAATTTAAAACATAGTGAGTAGAGCTTAGAATTAGGACTGGGGGGGGAAGTTTGATCAGTTTATTTTTGATGTAACCTCAAAAGGGGCTCATACTTTTAAAAAGGGGCAACCGAATTTTCAATAAATAGATCAGATTATATTGATTTACAGATCAGAACAATTCTAATCAGCTTATGACTTAAAAATATATTAGGTAGAGGTATGCACAATTGGGCTTAAAAAAAAAAACTTTAACCCATCAGAATCAAGTCAGCAGAACCTTACTATAATTCTCCTTAATGTAAAACCGAACAGGCCTTTTAATTCTGGATGAAGTCCAAGATTTAGTGAAGAAACAATAAAATAAACTCCTTTAAAATGGTGATCACACAGCAGGATGCACCCCTGAGGTAAAGCCTAGGCATAACACAGTAGGAGGAAGTCAGTGCAGCTCACCTGGGAGTTTCATAATCTACTAAGAGCTATGAAAAGATCTCCTCAGCATTTACTAGCCTCAAGGTCTACTGGAGCTACTAGCTCAGATGCTAAGGAAACCAAACTAAAATCTTGGTATAGGAGTTGTTATCAAACTGTGACAATATCTAAAAATCACATGACCTTCACACGATCACTTTACAAGTCAATCACTAAATGTTTTCAGTACATTTTCAGTATAAGTTATGCAATACCCATCTGAGTAGAAAGGCCTACCCCACCTTTACAAAGGGGGATTCTCATCCTTGTTCTTATGCTCTCAAAATTAACCCCATGAGAGGAAGTCTAAATTACTGAAATGGAGGTGAGTAATATGCAATAAGTCCATTTAGGCTAAAACTAAGTTCACTCCCTAACTTTTAGCGCCTGTTACTCACTCTGTTGTTATTTGGTTATACACACACCCTGAGGCCAAAACCAAGGAAAGAAGCCAAAATAAATGGGCAGGAAAAATGTCTTATCCCCAGTGTGTGATGCTATTTTTCTTTTTATTGGAATAAAAAAAAAAACTGCCAAGTTCTTATGTCACTACCATAATTTCATAGCCTGATAAAAGTAGTATTTCATCCATTAAGCATTTGTTTCCCTTGCCAATTTTACCTCCAACTATGCAGTGTACAACTATTCACTGCACAGATATCGAATTATAATGAAATAGGGAATACTAATTACTTTTATTCTGATACCATAAAAAAGTCAGTAATAGTCAGAAATCACTCCAGCAGGGGCTGTAGCCATGGCTCGGCGGTTACTGCGCTTGCCCAGCATGTGCAAGTACACGGGTTCAAACTCCAGCACCCACGTACACAACTAAGTGTCAGAGCAACAAAAGCCATGTGAAAAAACTCAATAAAAATTGATTCTCTCCAGTCTCTCTCTCTCTCACTGTCCTTTATCTTTAAAAAAGAAAGAAAGAAAGAAATCACTCCCAGCAAAATAATGTACCTTTTAGTACCTATATACCCAGGAGGACCCCTGTAACAGAGAATTTACAATGCAAACAGACAGATAAAATATGACAATCAGTTCTCCAAGCAACAATGTTTCACAGAACAAAAATATACATTCTAAGTACATTAAATTGTCAACATATTCAATATGTTTGGCAAGCATTCCAATGATAATATAAAATTTGATGTCCTAGTCTCTTCACATTTAACTATTTATTGTTGCTTTCTAAAAAGTTATTTAATTTCATTATTTGAAGCTGTGGTATCTCTCCCTGAACTTCACACTGAAGAGTCACTGATTTCAGTGGATTTTTAAGAGCAAATTTGTGTGTTGAAATCATTTATGGATCTAGAAAAGACAGCTTAACATCCTGCTACTCTGTGGGCTCTACACAGCTAGCTCATCGATATCGTTTGTTTGTTTTTGGTACCACATCCCTGCCTCTTTTTATTTTTTGTTTTGAGATAGGGTCTCGCTAAGTTGCTGAGATTGGCTTTGAACTTGCAATCCTTCTAAGCCTCCCAAGCCACTGAGACTATAGGTGAGTACCAACATACTTAGTTCATCAATATCAGTTGGAAATTTATTAAAGAGAACCTTGGGATCCATTTCAGACCTACAAAATCAAAATGTGCACTTTAACATTCCCCCAAGAAATTCAAATACACACCATTCAACATATCTGAGTATTAGGTAACTGGTAGGTTAAATGAAAGGAAAAGGATACAGAGGGTGATCAGAGGGGAAATTCACATAGTCTGCTCTTTTTTTTTTTTTTTTCAAGAAAGAGGGACAGTGAGAGAGAGAGGAAGAGAGAAGCAGTTTTTTTTATTTCATGCAGCTTCCATTGCTCTGAGACTTTGTCGTGTACATGGTGCTGGGGTTTGAACTCACGTACTGAGTGCATGCAAGGGAAGCACCATAACCACCGAGCCACCACTCCAGCCCCCACATAGTCTGTTCTTAATAAGAGTTTGATGGACATGTACACAATTATGGCATGATATAAATGCAATGAGAATCATGTTCCCAGCCTGCAAAATAGAAACACCAATACTTGGGAAAGTAAAAGAGGGGGATGGCTCTTTTACTTTTACTCAAGTAAAAGAGCTGGGAATGGCAGAAGCAGCAGATACATAACTATCCCTGCACACCTTAAAGATGTGTGGGCTTTAAGAAGTGAGCAATACAGGGACTTTGAAGGACTTTTTTTTTTTTTTTTTTGAGAGAGGGACAGTGAGAAAGAAAGAGAATCAATTTTATTTAGTTTTTCGTATGGCTTTGGTTGCTAACACTTAGTTGCGTATGTAGTGCTGGGTTCCGAACCTACATACTCGCTCATGCCAGGCAAGCGCTGTAACCACTGAGACTCCTCTCCAGCCCCTTTGAAAGACTTTTAAGGAGAGTAAATACATGATCAGCTTTGTTTGTGGAAGATCTTTACTCTAGCAAATCATAGAAAGGTGATTCGGAAGGGGAGAACCAAGACTAGAGATAGGGGTTTTACTTAGCAGTTTAAGCAGGGGTTATTAAGGCATTTTTTTCATCTCACTCTCTGAATCTCCTCTTGTTCCTCTCCCAATTTTTGAAAAGGAGGGTGGAGGGATACAGTAATGGAAACAGAAAGATAACAAAAAACTGCTTATAAGTTACAAGGAGGGTAGAGAGGGTATTTCTACATATACATAAATATAAAACAATAAAAACTCAATATACTTCCCTGCTTTATAAAATAGAAAAGCATTTTAGTGACTCAGAATTCCATTACCCTTCGATATTCTATATGCCTGTTGTTAATATGAAGTGCTATATTTATAGACATATACTTGCAAAGTTATCATTTCTCATATTGATATATTTAGAATATTATAAAAGTTCCTATTTTCTCTTAAGAAACAAAGATAGACTATCTGACATTTAATTGTTAGTGACAAACTAAGGATTAAACTCAAAGTGAAAAGAGTCAGCAAGAAGAAGCAGACCCCAACTTTCAAATGGAATTGGTTTGGAAAAACCAATGGATGTTTGGAACTTGGACACATTTTCTCCCTCCAGAATTATGTAGGATGTGGGTATCTACCCTAGCCACACCTAAGAGCATTTCATGGAAACTTAGTACTTTTACAAAGGCCAGTCTTACCCACAGAAGAGACTCTCTGCACACCATCCTTCAAAAAAAAAAAAAAAAACACTAAGAAGTATTCAATAAAAATGACACAGATCCTCCCACGAGACAGCTCTATTTGCTAAATAGTTCTTCTTTCTTTCAGATCATAACCTGCATCTATGAGTGCCCCACAGAACAAAAAGATGATCACGAATCACTGTCTCTGTTCTCTCCAGTCCCAATGACCTTCTGGCTACTAGTGGTCTGATTTAAGGAGAAAAGGGGGACACAGGCCCCTATGAGTCCAAGAGAACCCATCCATGCATATGGCTGTGTGAAGAAAGACCTTGTGTCAAGGAGCTTTGAATAGTTAAGATTTAGAAATTTACAAATGTTGAAAAATACAATGTCTCGCGAGGAAAAAATGGCTAGTTTCCAAGCAGAACACCCAGAAAACCCTTAATCAACATTTCTAATAACAGAAATATGAACATTTAACAACCACAGTCCCCTCTAAAATTCAAAAAAGAAAAAAATTCTGATTCATCTATATCACTTTATATTCTTGTTTAACTGCTTGCAAAATAAATTTTATTTAGCATTTAGGGAATTTAAACAATACAAACAAATTCTACATATGCAAGACATAGCCTGACAGCAACTGTTAATAAGGTTAGTAGCCAAAACTCTTTTCCCTGATACAAGTGTGTGGTCCTGTTCTTCAAAATCTTCCTGCAATATAATAACATCCTAGCTCTATTTTTTTCCCATTTTTGGCAGGCTTTTTTTTTCTTTAAAACCATATTGTTTCGTTTTGAATTCAAAGAATATCACACTAATGTTGGCCTGGTGGTTACTTTTGCCCAATTCTAAGTATTGATTATGCCATTTAATCCTGAGCATGAAGGATATTAGCTTTCTTAAATGCAGCTTTTTCCCTATTTTTACGCTCCCTCTTTTCTCCCCTAAAACGAACAATAACAACAAAAAATTCAGTTATCAGAGCAATTGATTTATGTAACTGTGATTGAAGGTAATCCTGTTACCTTCAACTCAGTGTTATATACAAAAAATGAGGTCATGGTTATTTTTCTACAATAGTCACTGGGATCTGATTTTCTAACTATTTAGGAAGAAATGGCATTTTCCTTTTTCCCCATGTACCCAACATGCCAATAAAGCAAACTACTATGAACTTCAAAACACAGAAAAGATTCCATAAAAACTTTAAAAGCATGAATCAGTACCATATACAATAAGACAGATAAATCTTGCAGACATGATAAGGCGTGCAGGAGAGCAGATGCAGGAACATGTACTGCATAAGTCCATTTCATAAAGTTCAAGACCAGACAACACAAATCTATGATGAGAACCGTCAGAATAACTGCTAGATGCAAAGGGGAAGGAAGGTTGAAGAAGACCTGACAGCCTCCTAAGTGAATGATATCTTGATCAGATCATAATCTCTACAGGTGTGTGCAAATGTAACAACTTACCTTGCTGTTCACTTTCTGTTTATCAGCTATACACTTGTGTATATAACAATATTTTGCCTCAAATAGGAAAAAAAAAGCAACACATTGTTTCCAAGTGCTTTCTAAGTTTTAACTGGAAATTTAAGAAAACTAATATACTAGGACTCCAGCAGTTACTTGTTACTAACTTCCAAGGATTCCTCATTATTTAGTACTTCAAAGTAATCACTCTGGATCAAAGTAACATGAATAGACACAGAAGCTAATAAAAATAACAGCAGCTAACACTTACAGAGGTTTTGCTATCTGATGAATGCTTTACTTTCATTATCTCATTTAATCTCCACCACAATAGTAAGAGACACTATTGATTTTATTCCCCACTTTACAGCTAAAGAATCCAAGGCCAGGTCAAGAACACTGTCCAAGTTCACATGAACTTGAATAGCTGAAAAACAACTTCTATGTCAACTTTTTAATTCTGTTTATTAATTTAATATAAAAATAAAATCAACCACACAGTTCCAAACAACAAAATATGAGAATATGTAACCTAAGTTCAATAATACAAACAGTAGACATATTTTTTTCTCTACTCAAACACATCGCTAGCTCCCAAGAATTGAAGTTTGTATTCACATTCCAACTAAGGTACAGCAGAACCAAATGTTCTATGAGACTATGGGGTAGTTCTGTTTTTTTGTTTGTTTGTTTGTTTTAATTATCTCTGGCCATCTAAATACATCACACTGCAAAGCAACTAAAGAGTGAACCAAGACAGGCACTGACTTCAGTGTTTATTCCAGTTCATCTGAGACTCCTTTTAATTTGGTCCTACTAGTAGGAAGCATGGCCAGAATTAAGGTGTAAAAAAATTAAACATACTCTCTAAAAGACTTCTTTATTTTCTAAACACACTGTATTGTGAGGAGAATCAGGTACAGGACTACATGGGAACAGGACGAAAAGAAATGTGTATGCCATATAACAGAATTCTAGTCAGCAACAAAATATATCAAATTAACCATCAGCTATTGCATTCTGCAATAGTTGAAAACTATTAGCACTGGAATTCACATTCTCAGAAGATGAAAATCAATTAACTATGTCACCCACAAATCAGAACTGGTCCTCCTTGAAAAATACACAAGAAATAAACTGGGTTAATACTCTGAAAAAAAATATTTATTTCCAAAAATTACTTGGGAAAAGGGAGAAGGGACAGCAGAAGGAAAACACATTAATATTTCTTGAAAATTTTGTTCCAAAGATTTTATAGAATGTTTAGGTAGATATATTTTCACTTACTAGGAGCTGTTAGCAAGCCTACTGAGAAATGCCTCAAAAATACTAGAAATCTTACAGAATTCTTGAAAAGCCAATGGAGAGATGCACCCTAAATGAATTTAAACTCTGTAACAACATAACAAAAACACAATAAGATCATATCAAAAGTATAAACTAAAAGATGCCTATTTAAACAAACACTTCATCTCTGCAAAAGTCTGACTTTGCTCTTAAAAGAGTTATTACACAAGACTTCAGCCCTTACAGACAAGACCAAACTGTAATACAATTTTACATATTTATCAAAAGATCATTCAAAGAAAACTTACCCAGTCTGCAACGTGTATATGCTTGTGCTGCAGAGGGAAAGTGCCTCCCTGTCGTTACACTGGGGTTCACTTCAGTCCTCAAAACACATCACCATAGTCCTACTTGGAATAAACTCCCCACTAGCAATGTGCCTTTGGGTTGGGCTTCTGCCTTACAAGATGAGGTATTAAGTCATGCCTTGATTTCAGGTCTGCTAACATATGGAGCCTTCCACTGCAGCCTTCTCTCCGCCCCCAACCCCCCTCCCCAATCACCACTCTGCTCCACTCCCTCTCCACACACACACACACACACACACACACACACACACACACATATTCAAAAAAGGCACTGCAGGGCAGAAATTCCTCAGGTGCTCGCTAATGGAATTCCCAGGGTCTTGGAGCCGCTTCGGGGATCAAGAGATCTCATAGCCCCTGCTGGGGTAAGGAGCAGCGAGTCTGTTCCATTTAATCAAATACAGAATGAATTTTCAGCTCTATTCACTAGCTTGTCTCCAGGGCTCTCAAAAGGCACCAGGCAGCTAGAATCACACACATGTGGCTCTTTTAGGCAAGTATAATTAGTTTGATTTTAAAAAGCCACATTAATAATATCACCTCAGGACCATTATTCAGGGGACAGATGACAATGATACTGTATGTTTTAAGCATGACAATGGAGAAAAGGAGCACAAACAATGAGAGAAAACTTGAGGGATTGAAAAAACAGCTTTTCATTTCATTGTAATACAATATTTTTAAACTGACATTAAGTATATTTCATATATCATCCCTTGATTTTAATAGGAACAATCAGGTAAGTCCTCCTCTCCATGCTCTTGAATTAGTGAACTCGTGCCAAATACACAACAAAAAATTTATCACAGAGAATGTTTATATGCAATACAAAATTTTAAATAAAAACTATAAAACATTTTTAAATTCAATCCAAGTTAATAAAATTTCCTGAAAAAAGCACCAATCCAAAAAACACTGTAAAAGCAAGTCCTTCAAAGCAGTATGTTTAACAAGCAGACTCCAAATGCTATTTCTAACCTAATTAGTTTGTATTAAGAACTTAAATCATTTGTCCAAAGAAAGCCTACCTGGTAGGCAATTCACCTACAGATCTTATGCATTGTCTTATCTATACTTCTACTTAGTATCAATATTGATTACAGAGAGCTAGCTATTTAATTACACATTAAAACAAGAAATTTTCTAATTATTTTTATTTTCTATCCCTCCCTGATTTCACCAAAGCAATTTAATTCCTGAAATAATTTCACTGGCATTTTACTCAGAAACAGTCATCAATTTTTAGTCTATATGCTCACAAGAAGAAACGTATCCAGAGAAGAACAATTTCACTTCAGTTTACATTTTGACAAAACTATATCAGAAACAGTCTAGAACGCATAAAATAAGAGGAAATAGATACGAGCTAGTTACTAATTTTTTCCTGACATCTTTAAAGCAAAGTTCTATAACAGAGTTTCTATTCCTACACAACGCCTAGGTCCATATATACCTTCATGACTGGGGTGGAAACAGTCCTGTCTTAAAATGATCTAAAGTCAAACAACCTGCAGAAAGGGCAAAGTAGAAGGCAGATTCTGAGGGTAACCTACACAAAGTAGATCAATAATGCTCCAAGGGCTAAGGCTTCTTTCTACTTTCTGCTTGGGAGTCAAAGCTGTTTAAGTACTTTGCACAGAAGAGAAGGTTGATGAGAGCCATAGCAATCAATCAAAGCATCCCAAGTGAGTTACTACACAAACAATAGCACACTACCTCTAGTAACTCATTTTCCTGGTTGAATAAACTATTCAAACAAAGACAGATTTCCCAAATACTATATCCGAGTTTTTGCATGAAAGTTAAACAATATACATTTGTGTGTATGTGTGTTTTATAGAAATATAAATGTTTCTGCTCCACACACTGCAGAACACATACCCAGGGCACGTCTTTACAAAATGAAACAGGTTTTCTCCATCCTTCTCATATAACTCAAAGTATGTGGCAGTTTATTTCAACATGTGCATAACAGAGACTACAGTATTTGGTGCTTCTCTGGGTTCCTAAGAATTCTTTCTAGTTAAGCACTAATTTGAATTTTCCAAAAATTTTCTGAAGGTTTTCTTCCATTTTATCCTAAAAGTTAACTGCCCCATCCCACATTTTCAGTTAAAAATAGACTTCCAGGAAAAAAAAAAACTATAAAATGTAATAGAATGTCGAGAATTATACTAAGAAAAAAAAAACATTTTGTTTTCCAGTCCCCATTCCACGTTTTTGCAGACACTGTCCATTAGATCTGCCAAATGTCAGTAGGGAATCTGAGGGTTATGGTATCAGTGAGGCATGGAATCGGAATTAACTAACTTGTTCTCTTTCAACTTTCCTGGCAATGGCCTGAGAATAAATCTCATGTTACCTTTTAGTCCAACTCCTGTTTTTCAAGGTGTCTGATTTAGCACACAAAGGCTAACTTTCTGTTAATGAGGCTGTCTAAACTCTAGATCCCAAATGGAGAGCAGCTTGCTCTTAAAGCACCTGCCACCCTCCGTCGCACCCACTAGGGAAGACAGGCATTCTGAGGGAAACTCCTTTAGGAAAGCCTTCCACCTGATTTGGTGGGGTTAGGGAGAACAATGAAGGGAAGGGCAAAGGAGCCTATCTATCCCCCTCAGTGATTTATTACTGGAATTCCTAGATGTGGAGAGAAAGCAACAAAGGTCTGGAAGCTGCAGACTGAAATAAATAGCGAGCTGTAATGTATTTTACAAATGATAATGCAATCCACAGAAAGCTTCACAAAGAAGGAAAAATACACTCCCTGGGGCTGGGAAGTCACTAAGTCTGTGAAAGCAGAGAAAGATACATTGTGCAGGAAATTTCTCTTGCTTCTCCCTACACATAAATCACTGTCTCTCGTGGGCACTCTGCAAGGACGGAGAGAGGCGATGGACCCGGCTCCCTTGGGAAAATGCGCTGGCGCCCCTCGCTCCCAGCTACTCTGCATCCCACCTGCCCCTGCGGATCATCCTCAAAGAGAGATTTCATCATGTCACTGACACTTCACCCGGTCTCCTCCCACGAGGTGGCTCCGAGCGTCTGAGGACGCTGAACGTCGGAGCTCCCTGCTGGGCACCCATCAGCTGCCCTTCCCAGTCTCGTACGCAGTCCAGAACCCCTCGCCCTCCAGGACACGCTGGCCTGACTTTCCCCAAGACCTCCCGCTCCCAAACAGCGTGGCTCCCCACTCCAGTCTCCCCTGGCCACCCCTCTCTCCGACCCTGAAGTGGGAGCCCCACTCCCGCACCTCTCCGTGGGGCTGGCTAAGCCCCCAGACCTCTTGCGCTGCAGCCGGCTCCGAAAGCCACCCCCAGGTCATCCCCCAGAGCGCTGGCGGCGTCGGCGGCTGCGATCCGAACCGGCCCCTCCATGCACCAGGCAGAGCGGCAGGAGGGCGCGGCACCTCGCACGCAGGGGCGGGGGCAGTGGGGCGGGCGCGCGGGCGCGGGTCTCCAGTCTCCGCGCACCGAGCCGCGCGAACCAGGCTCCGGGACTCAGAGGAGGGGAACTGAGGGGCGGAGTCGGGAGGCGCGCCCCCGCGGCCGCGCTCCTCCCCGCCAAACGCGCGGCCAGGCTGGGGACTGGCGCTGTGCCGGCGAGGAGTGCACGAGGAGCAAGAAGAGTGAACCGAATTAGCGACGGAGGCGGGCGTCGGAGGCCACAGCTCCCCACCGGCCCGCGCCCCGCCGCAGGGTGCGCGCGCAGCCTGCCAGATCAGCGGCGGGGGATGGGCCGTACCAAAGTGCCGAGGCGGGGGTGACGTTCTGTGCAAGACCCTCTCCCCGTCACCTGTCTACTTGCTGTACCAGAAAGCCACAGCAAGCGAGCATAGAAGAAGCGTTTCTTTGGTGTGGGACAGGTAAAGACGAGCTGCCTCAACAAGTCCCCGGGATGTCCATAATGTCTACACTCACTTTCCCCTCACCTTTACGTTCCCGGGAGAGGCGGCAGTTCTGGCCTGTACACAAACGGTCAGCACGTTCCCCTCGGTTCCCGCCCAGACCCCGCCCCTCGTCCTGCTCCCAGCCACCTAGTCCATCTGTTCCCTAGGCTCTTAGCTGATGACTGAATGTCCTATGACTCCAGCTTCCTACCATGTGTAGCTGCTTCGCCTTCTCACCGCTTTGAACCTTTAGTTTCTTAGGCACCTACACGTGTTTCCCCAACTGCCTTCATTTCCCTGCAGGCAGATAACAAAATTTCTCAAAGACTGAGAAGGATAGCCTGGTGAAACCAGCAATGGCCTTTGGCCCCGCAGTCTTCCCAGTTTGTTCCTTGGGTCTGCCCCAAGTTATTGGATTTCATTGTTGGATCTCAAACAGAAAAAGGGAACAATAATTTCTTTTTAAAGGGTTGTTGCGAAGCGTAAATACGCTTTGTAATTAGAACCTGCCATTCTGTGGCCATCCAAGTATAATAATTTCTGTATAAGTATAACAATTATTATTTTTAGCAGCTAATTTATTTTCTCCTTTTACTGTCACTTACTATTAGTTTAACTACCCAAGGTACCCTAATAATATTTGAAATTCATAAATAGTACTTAAGGAGAAATAAACCATTCTGCCTTACGTTTCTGCTGTGGCTAGGTCTTCATGAAAGTCCTTGGAAAGCAAATGCATATAAGAGAAGAAAAAAAGAACTAAAAAGAATTCTAAATCTGGCTTGTCCTCCATTGTTCTAGTTTTGGGGGGGTTTTGTTTGGTGGTTTTTAATTCAGACAATCTGTATGTTATTAACTTAAGGTATAGTAAATGATTTTTCACTTAGTAAATAAGACTTCCTATAACACAGAAGTCTTAATTAAATGTGAGTTTTGTGCAGGTGGCATGGAAGTATTGCAAGGTTTCTTGTGGTACTATATAAGAATCCTAGCCAACCGCTACAATAGCAGCTCCACACAACAGAGACTCAGGTTTTTCTCTTGGACTCAGTTGACTTTGAGCACCTCCAGATCTCATAGTGCCATTCAAATATCACTAGGCCTGCTGTTACTCAATCAAATGTGAGAAGTAATCACTCATTAACACTGATTCCTCTTCTTCTACCTTATTTGTTAAGTGAAATCTTTTTAGAATCAGAATAGTTTTTCATTAATGATTCATTCATTTTTTGAAAAGTACTCTGTGCCACTGATAGGCACAGGCAAGCATAGAGAAATAATGCACAGCCTCAAGCTTCAGAGAACTTGCTAATTGTGATGCAGACATGTAAATGGGTAAGTATGCTGAGACATCTTCAGTGCAGTGAACAGGACAGTATTAATAAAGGAATGGAGGGAAGAAACAAAGCAGCTCAGAACTACAAGCTCTTTTTTGTAACTGAAGTTTAAGGATCCTGGCAGCGATTGGTAAGTGAAGGCCCTGCAGAAAGCGGCTGAAGTCTTAGATGGCCATCGAGGTAATGCCAAGAAGACAGAACTTTATCTTTAAGCAATGGAGAGTCAATGCAGACTTTTAAGGGGAAGTGTTATTTAGTCAGAATTGTGTTTAGAAAGATAACCTGGCATCAATGATGAGGACAGATTTGCGGAAGCCAAACCAAAGGTTAAAAAATTTAGAAGCTTCTTGCTATGGTTAGGATGATTTTGTGTGTTCCCTGAGGTTTCATGCATGGACATTTAATCCTCATTGTGAGGCAGTAAGAGGATTAAAAATTTAACTATGGTGTTCAGAGGTGGGAACTTTTTGAAGTGATAAGGATTGGATAAGGTCATTAGACTAGAGTCCCCATTATTGAATCCTGGTGGCTTTATTGTAAGAGGGAGAAAGACCAGAGAGACACATATACCTACCTGCATACTCCCTTTCTCTTTCCATGCAGTGCCCTTGTGCTGCCTCAGGACTCTGCGAGGAAGAAGGCCACCACAAGAAGAGGCCCCTAGAACTTTCGAATAAATCACTTTTTTTAAATAGCTTATCCAGGGGCTGGAGCAGTGGCTCAGAGGTTTCGGCGGTTGCCTAGCAAGGATGAGGACCCAGGTTCAAACCCCAGCACCATGTACACAACTGAGTGTTGGAGCAACTAAGGCCATGTGAAAAACTAAATAAAGTTGTTTCTCTCTTTCTCTGTCTCTCTCACTGTCCCTCTCTTTTTAAAATAAATAAATAAATAGCTTATCTAGTCTGTCATTTTTATGTTGTTAACAACAGAAAATGGATTAATATATTTCTGCAGCAGTCCAGGCAGTGTAACTCAGTGAAGAAACTAAACCAGGACAACAACAATAAGAGGAGAAAATACCCGAAACCAGATAAAAATTTTATAGGACTTGCAAACTAAATGCATATGGAAGGTAAAGAAAGAAACTCAAGGATGACAATAGCCTGCTAGCTTAGGTGAATGGTGGTCATGCTTCCTATCCCAGTGGTACCTGAGAAGAAAGTAATGCCCTGCAGAAGATACGTGTTTTAGGGAAACAAAAAATGTGTTCAGTTATTAACCTTTTGAGTTTGAGATGCCTATCGTAAATAAGTCCAAGCTGGAGACATAGATTTAAGGGTCATGAGCATTGTGTTACTTGGCTTTCTATAACAAGTGGCTGAGATAATCAACTTGTAAAGAAAAAAGGTTTTGGAGGTTCCAGCCCATGATTGATTGACACCATTGTTTGGTCCTGTGGTGAGACAGCACATCATGGTGGGAGCATGTGGTAGAGGAAAACTATTTTGTAAAATAGGAGTGATGATAATACCTCCTGCAGGATTGATAGTACAGCCTACTTCAGGGGGTTGCTGGGAGATAAATTAAAATGATACACACAAAGCACTTAACACAGTGCTGGGCTAATAAAATCCAGATATAATAACAATAATAATAGTATAATATTCAAATGCCAGATATAGTATAGCTCTTGCTAGTTTCAAGTATTCTTTTAAGCATTAGTCCCATATTACAAATGAGAAAATGAGGCACTGAAAATGTGAAGTGCCTTGACTAGAGTCACAGAGCTAGTCAGTGTCAGAGCTGGAATTCCAATCCAGATAGTCTAGCTCTAAAGGCTGAACTCTTTCTTACTGTGCATTAATGCCTCCCCACAGAAAGAGTATTTTTTTATTGTCAGTTCAGATGAATTGAACAATTTTAAAGCTTTGAGTACTTTTTAGATGTAATGCACTAAATTAAGAGACTACAAGGGAATACCTGTATTAAACACATCTTACAGGCTTCCTCAGACTCTCTTAGCCTCTCCTCCCAGAATTTCTAGACACTGCAGAGCTTGAGATCTAGCTTCCCCAGAATCTCTGGAAGGGACCAGTGATACAACCCAAATGTGTAGGTGTGTTAATGCCCCCATAAAATGTGAGAAAAGCATCAGATAAATTCTTTCTTCCATCATGTACTGTTCAAAGGCATGGTTTCCTGGCAACCTGTCTGGAAATATCCCTCATGTCCAGGCAGAAGCACCTTCCGAGGGGCCAGCTGTGTCTCTTGTGACCTGTCAAAGAGCATTGGAGAGCTTGGAAACATATCACCTTGCATTTGTTTCCCAAACCTTCTTGCCCTGATTCCCTTTGCCCTCACATTTACCTGTGATTAAATTTTGCCTTAATCTCTGTTTATTAGAAAAATTTTGAACATAATGGTTTAAAATAAAGCTTTGGAAAGTTCAGGATTATGTATATGTATAAAATAAGTAACAAAAAAGGTAATATAAAAAATTAATAGACATAAAACAGTAGCAATTAATACACTAACAATTATCACAAAGTAAAATTAAGAAAATACCATCTATGATAGCATAAAAATAATTCAGAGAAAATTTGACCAAAGAGGTGAAAAATCTATTCAGTAAAAACTACAAAACTGATAAAGGACATTGAAGAAAACACAAATAAGTGGAAAGATATTCCATGTTCAGGGACTAGAAGAATTAAGAGGTCAAACGCCCATACTAACCAGAGCAATCTACGGATTTAATGCTGTTCCTATCAGAATTTCAATGTCATTTTTCACAGAAATAGAAAAAAATACATAAAATTCATATGGAACTAGAAAAAAACAAATAGCCCCACCCCCCAAAGAAATCTGAACAAAAAGAACAAAGCTGGATTAAGGTATCATATTCCCTGACCTCATCACATATCATCAGGTATGGTAATTAAAACAACATGGTACTAGCATAAAAACAGTCCACAATTCTACTCTTCTTCGTTTTCCTGTTCCCCAATAGTTGTTCTTTAAGGTTCTAGTATCAGCTCTCTGATCTTATACCTTCTTCCACGCTCCCAAACTCAAAGCCCAGTGTTCACTAAACACTTGTCTCCCTCCCTAAACTCCTGTTGTTAATTGCAAATACCTTTAAACTATTTTTCATTTGAATATATTGCCATTATTTCCAGCTCAGCTTGAAAACAGCACTATTCTTTCATCTAGAACTTTTTCCTCCCCTCTTTGCCTCTATTCATCTTTTAGAAATCAGCTCAAGCCCTTACTTCCTAAGAAACTTTCTAGTCCTCCCTGATGAGGTCAGATTTCCCTAATCCAGGCTTTCCTACCACTATATAATTATTCTGAGCCTACATTATAGTTGCACTTTTATATTTATTTGCATGAAGATTTGAATAATGTTTTTTCCAATACAGACCATAAACTCATTAAGGTGTGATGTTTTTATTTGCTCAACACTATATCCTCAATAAATACTATGTACTCAGTATATATATATATATATATATATATATATATATATATATATATATATATGTTAAATGAGTTAAAAAGGGCTGGAGTGGTGGCTCAGCAGTTACAGTGCTTACCTGGCATGTGTGAATACACAGGTTCAAACCCCAGCACCCACGTACAGAGCTAAGTGTCAGAGCAACAAAAGCCATATGAAAAACTCAATAAAAATTTATTTTAAAAAATGAGTTAAAGAAAGTAGTAAATAAGATGTAAACATTTTCCTCAAAATAAATAAATTAAAACAGATCACAGACCAATGGAACAGAAGACCCAGGTATTTATGGTCATTTGGTTTTCAACAAAAATGCCAAGAACGTACAAAAGGAAAGTCTCTAAACAATATTGGAAAAATGAATATCCATATGTAGAAGAAGGGAATACACTATTCCACATACACATATACAAACATCATACCATATAAAAACAACTCAAAATTTATGAAAGACTTAGGACCTGAAAATAGAAAACTACTAGAAGAAAACAGTGGGAAAGCTCCATGACTTCGGTCTGGGCAACGATTTCTTGGACAGGACTCTAAAATACAAGGCAACAAAAGCAAAAGTAGACAAACGGAATAGCATCAAACTGAAAAGTTTCTGTACAGCAAAGGAAACAATGGAGTGAAGAAATAATCCATGGATTGGGAGAAAATATTTGGAAACCACACATCTGGTAAGGGGCTAACATCCAAAAACAACTCAATATCAAGCAAACAAATTATCTGATTTTAATATGTGCAATGTATTTGAACAGAAATTTCTCAAAAGGATATATAAAAGAACAACAGAATTAAGGAAAAAAGATGCTCAACATTTGTAATCATCCAGGAAATGCAAATTAAAACTACAACAAGGTATCAACTTACACCTGTTAGAATGCCTATTACCAAAAAGACAAGAGACAACAGTGTTGGCAAGGAATTGAAGAAAAGGGAACGCTTGAACTATGTTGGTGAAAATGTAAACTAGTCTAGTGTCATTACAGAAAACAGCATACAGGTTCCTCAAAAAGCAAAATTACAATTACCAGCTCTCTAGTTGTCATTAACTGAGCTGCTTTCTTCTGCCACGATGTTCTGCCTCACCTCAAGCCTAGAGATATGGAGTCAGCCAACCATGGCTTAAAACTCTGAAACCAATTTCATGTTTTTTGAAAGGAGCAAAGGTCAAAAACAAAAGGCAAGAGTATGATAGTGGATTAATAAAAGTATCCTCAAAAAATGTAAAGTGTGCACATTGACTGAGACTCTTTAAAAGGAAAACCTAGTGGTTTTCTTTTCTTCATTGAAATCACTCATATCTTTTTTTTTTTTAAGAAAGAGAGGATAGATGAGAGAGAAATACAGAATCAACTTATTTTCTCATCTGGGTTTTGTTTTTCTGACACTTAGTTGTGTATGTGGTGCTGGGGTTTGAACCCAGGTCCTTCGTGCATGCCAAGCAAGTGCTCGAACCGCACAGTCACCACTCCAGCCCGAAATCACTCGTATCTGAATGAAATAAACTGTGATGCTCGAGCTTCAGTTGTATGATTTTGCTATTCAAGTTTTTAGAGTTTGTTTTCTGTGTCACAGGCTCATAAATATTTGTACACACTTTGTATGAATATTGACTATGAATATGGGGAAAAGAACATGAGAATTTTTACATTTAGAAATGTGCCTTTTTGGGGTTGGGGATTTAGCTCAGTGGCAGAGCGCTTGCCTAGCACACGCAAGGCCCCGAGTTCGGTCCTCAGCCCTGAAAACAAAAAAGAAATGTACCTTTTTGGGGCTGGAGCAGTGGCTTAGCAGTTACACACTTGCCTGGAATGCACAAGGACACAAGTTCGAACCCCAACACCACGTACATAACAAAGAGTCAGAGCAACAAAAGCCACATGACAAACTACATAAAATTGATTCTCTCTTTCTCTCACTGTCCTTCTCTCAAGGAAAAAAAAGAGAAATACACCTTTCTATGAAAAACTGCTTTGAATTATAATCTCTGATCTATTTTTATTTCATGATAAATCATTATTAAATCAATTTTAAACAAAATAACTTACCCTATTAAGTCTAGTTATAATTTATTTCATACAAAATAACCTAATTCTATGCTGCAAATACTATCTATTCAAAAAAAATTGAAGAAAAACAGTTTCTGCTCCTTTGCCATTATGGCCAAATAAATAGTATTTGATATGAATATTATTTTTTTTGTCAGGGCTGAGGACCAAACTTGGGGCCTTGAGCATGCTAGGCAAGCGCTCTGCCACTGAGCTAAATCCCCAACCCCTGATATGGATATTATTAAGAAAAAAATAGAATTACCATATGATCCAGCAATTCCACTTCTAGGTACATATAAAGAAATAAAGGAATTGAAATCACCATGTTGAGGAAATATCTGCACTTCATTTTCATTTCAGCATTATTTACAATAGTCAAGATTTGGAAGCAACATAAATATCTATCAATGGTGAACGGATAAGAAAAATGTGGTATTTATACACACTGGAATACAAGATAGGCTTTAAAAAGGGAAATCTTGTCCTTCACAACAAAGTGGATGGAACTAGAGAACATGATGATAAGTGAAATAAACCAGGTGCAGAAAGACAAAGACTATGATTTATTTTATATGTGGTTTCATAAAAAGTCTATCTCATAGAAATGGAGAATAGGAAGATGGTCATCAGAGGGTAGAATTGGAGTAGGCGGGGAGGAGTAGGGAAAGAAACTATGTTGATTAAAGAGTATGAAGTTCCAGTGTACAGGAAGAATAAGTTTTTGTGGTCTGTCACATTGCATGGTAGCTACAGTTAATAATAATGTATATTTCAGAATTTCTGAAAGAACATATTTTTATAAGCCAGATGCAGAAAGGCAAATATCACATGATCTCATTCATATGTGGAATCTAAATAAAACTAATGTCAAAAAAGTAGAGGTTGGAACAGTGATTACCAGAGACTGGGGAAGGGATGAGAAGAGGTCGTCGGGGGGAAGGTGATCAGTCGGTCAAAGTTACAATTAGATGAAGAAATAAGTTCTGGTGTCCTATTGCACATGAGGATGACTATAATTAATAATAAGTTATTACATATTTCAGAATAGTTAGAAGAGAGATTTTATTTTGTTTTGTTTTTTGTTACAGAGGATTGAACACAAGGTACTTTACCACCGATCTACACCCCAGTCCTGTTTATTTTGTTATTTTGAGACAATATTTCACTAAGTTGCTGAGGGTTTCATTTCATTAAGTTGCCCAGGCTGACCTTGAACTTGGATCTTCCTGCCTCAGCCCCCCAAGTCACTAGGATTACACACTTACTCTACCACACCTGGCTACAAGAGAGGTTTTTAGATGTTCTCAACATAAAGAAATGATAAATGCTACCCTGATTTGATTAATGTTGTGAAACATCAATTTGTACCTCATAAATATGTACAATTATGAAATATGAATTAATAAAGAATAGATTTTCAATATTCTCAGAAAAAAAAGATAAGTTGGTAAGGTGATAGATATGTTAGACTGATCATTCCACAATATATGCATAGATCAAAACATCACAATGTAGCCTATCAACATACACAACTATTATTTGTCAATTAAAAATTTTTTTTCAAAAAAAAGAACTTTACCTACACAATAAAATACTATACAGCTAAAAAAGGAAGCTCTCAGAGAACTGCTATAGAAAGTGCTCAGAGAACTGCTATAGAAAGTGCTCTTGTTAAATGGAAAAGAAAAAGACCAAAAGAAAAAAGAAGAGTGTAGATCAGTGCAGTGAATATAGTATCATGTTCTGTTTTCTCTGAGGGAGAAACCAAGAATATATATTTGTACTTACTGATCTATTGCATAAAGAGTTCTTGAAAGGATACAAAAAATATCTTTGAAAATAATTGTTTATGGCAGAAGGTAGATTATAAAGTTGACAGTAATTTAATACTTTTTAAATTTATAGCTTTGTATCAATTTTTATTTTTGAACCAAGTAAATGAGTTATTTGAAATAAACAAAAAAATTAATATGAAAATAATGCCTGTATGTTAGTCAGCTTTCCATTGCCATGACAAAATACCTGAATTAAACAACTTAAAAGGAGGAAAGGTTTATTTTGGCTCACAGTTTCAGAGTTCTCAATATATGGTATATTGACCCTGTTGCTTTGGGCCTACAGTGGGTACAATATATCAGGGTGGGAGTGCATGATGGAGGAGACCTGTTAACTTCAAGGTGGCCAGGGTCCTAATATCCCCTTCATGGGCACATTCCCAGTTACCTAACTTCTTTCTACTAGGTCCCATCTCCTAAAGGTTCTACCACTTCCCAATATTGCTAAGCATTCAAAACATGGGCCTTTGGGGACATTCAAGATCCAAACTATAGCAAATTGCCTTTCAAGGTTTAAATGGGATACCAAAGGTCAAATTCCTAGCACGGTCAAATCTTAGCAAATGTTGCCTTCAGAAATAACTTTCAAGTAAGTGGAAGCATAAAGGCTTCAAGAAGGAGAAATTAACCTAAGCCCTGCAGCTGGGAAAAACTCAGAAAGAAGTAGAGATGCAAGGACCACTCCCTAGAAGAGCATGGGAGGGACAGTAGGCACCAAGGAGCAAAGGCAGCATCATAGGTGGAAGATGCTGGACAGGAGTGGCCCTGCGATTGGAGCAAACCATTCGGTGCAGAGAAGCAGTGGGAGATAAAGTTTGTGAGAGATTGAGGCTGCACAGGAGGATGGTTTGATTTGTAGAGAAGAACTTAGGATCTGGCTGGAGATGTAGTCTAGTGGTAGAGCACTTGCCTAGCATGTGTGAGGCCCTAAGTTTGATCCCCAGCACCGCCAAATAATGATCATAATAATTAATTTTTACATTTGTACAGTATCTTATGGTTTTATAAAACTTTTATCATAGATTTATTATAGATTCACCTTATCTAGTAGAAACACAAATCTTATTGTCCGGAATATGATACCAACTCAAATTAATGTTATAGGACTTTAGAATAGTCTTGGGCTAGAAATGATCTGAAAAATGTGACAGATTGGCCAGGTGTTCCATTTAGCAACAGCGAGTGTGATCAGAGTTGATCACCACCAAACCGACTCAGTCTGCTAAAGGTTTGCAAATTAAACATAACTTCACATGTTTTGATCTTGGCCAGTCCATGGATTTTATTTGATCTTATTTATATAAGAAAAATGAATTAATCAATTTAAAGTTGAAAAAAGGAAGGGAAAATGACCATAAGTCAATTAGTTTGTGGAATTTCTTTTCTCTCTCTCTCTCTCTCTCTCTCTCTCTCTGCTAAAGCTATCAAAGTTCAAAACAATGGCTAAACTCCCAAAATAAGTTGGACCCAGAGGGCTAAATAGTAACAGAAGTTGCTTGTATCCATTTGGATGATTTCCAAATTTATACAAGAAAGTTTCCATCAAATGTGCAGAAAGTTCTGACTATTTATGATGTAACTTCATATTGACATGTTATTAAGAGAACTGACCCTCCCCCAAGTCTTTGGAATTTTGTGTCTAATGACTGACTGCAGGATAACCTCCTAACAAGGCTACAGTTAGCAATCAACAGTTTTCCTCTGCAATCTATTTCTTTCTTCAAAAAGAAATTCCAATAGACTGACTGTATCTTCACTGTCTTGCACATTTCCTGAATTGTGTGCAGGAGGATTTACGGAGAGATGGATTTCTATGGCCTTTTGTATGCTGAGCAGGCTAAGCTCCGGAGACTCATTGCCTAAACCTATTACACACAGATCACCTAACTCTGTTATGGGTTAGTAATGCTAGATTAATTTACCCATACACCAGATTAGGAGAAAATGACTTTCCACATCTTCTTTGCACTAGCAAAGAATGTGCAGATCATTTTACAAGAAAGAGAAGGACAGGTCCCTAACTGAGCCCAGGGCTGAACATACACAGATGCCACCTTCTGTGTCACTCAGTTATGTGCATCAAAGGAGCCCCTGTCTGAAATATGAAAGAAAGCAAAGGACCTGAAAGAGAATGGTGAGGAGTTAGAGATATTTGCAAAGGGTACACAGCCAATGCATGAGTTATTTGAGGCTGGATGGTCTCGTAGAGCTGAGAATTGCACTTGTCTAGTGCAATTTATTCCCTACTTCCTCATTATCCTCCTGTCTGCTGTGTGGACTTGGGCCAATCCCTTAGTCTCTATGGTAATATTCCCCTTCTTCCTCTCTAGGAGGAAAAATGAGCTATAGTATGTCAAGCCCCCTAAGGGGCTGGCATTGTCGAAGCAAATTCTGGCACCTTCAATAACTCTAGTGTAGGTTGCACCAACAAGATTTTGATATAATGTCTTAGCTGTGGCTTGAAGGATTTGAATTTAAGTCCCCTCAGGATAGCTGACATCTAAGGCTGCTCTTACAACACTAGTCCTTGGAGGTAGTAAAGATCTTCTGGTTGGTCCCACTGTTCACTGTAGACCTTGGGCAAGTTTCCTCTTCAATAAAATAGAGACAAATACACAGTGAGTTGCCAGGGTGTCTTGGGGACTTAAGGTATATAACATAACTTGTGTACTGCCTGCCATAAATGGGTAGTGCATACATGATTGCTCTTATTCATCAGCTTGGTTTAGACAATCACAGTTGTTTATCCACTACGAATATTTCTTAGATCATCTGCAAAGACTGTTAAAACTAACTTGCATATTAGACAAATTACCTAGCATGTTTCATGCATTAGTTTTCTTATCTGTGAACAGTATCGATTTTCTATAACTGTTTTGAAAATTAAGTACTGGCATGAAGTACTAGATCCATACATAATCAATAATAAAATAATTGTTTTTATTAATATATATACAAAGGACCTAATCATAATCAAAATAACTACTATTGTAGCTCTTATCATCACCATCATTATTATTATAAAAATCATTGTACTATTAGTGATATGCATAGTATTTGCTCTACATAGTAACACTTATCCATAAATGACATAAATTAAGTCTGTTAGGAAGATTAGATAAGCTTGACAGATGGCAAACATTATATAAGTGCTTGTAAATAAACCCATACATACATACATATATAAGATAAGGACATCTTTGTGAATCTCTATCATTGGTTTTGTTTGTACATGGCCTAATCAAGTATCTCACCTCCTCTCAGTTAGTTCAAAGTACTTATTGATAATATCTGTCCTTAAAATAGCCCTTAAACAACAACAGTAATATAATCAGGCTCCTTGTGTCTTTTGCTGTGCCCTGTCCTTGATCTCTCCGCACATTTGCCAGTTTTCCCTCTTCTTTGTGCCATTCTCTCCCTTGACTAGATCCTTCCCCAGTTACTGTTGGTCCAGTCTTGGAGACTATGGGAATCAAATTTCCTGGGAAAAATGGAAACTCTGCACAGCTGACTCCAAACCTCTATCTCAACAGTATCACTTCACTGGGGACTAGAGATAGCCAGGACAAGGGCATGGACAGTGAGGGTACACTGTGAAAACAGACCCTGCAACTCTTACATCTGAAGCAGAAGTAGGAAATTTGAAAAGTTAGCGAAGCATATTGCCCCTCCCCATTGGGGGACTCCTCTGCTATGGTCTGAATGTTGGTGTCCCCCCAAATTCATTCATTGGAACCTAACACCCAATGTGATAGCAATAAGAGGTGGGGTCTTTGGGAACTGATTAAGTCATGAGTGCTCCACCTTTATGAATGGGTTTAGTCTCCTCATAAAAGAAGTTCATTGAGCTCCCTTTGCCTTTCCACTATGAAGGATGTGGCAAGAAGCACCATCTTTGAAGAAGAGAACAAGGCCTTACCAGATGCCAAGTCTGTCGGTACCTTGGTCTTAAACTCTCCAGCCTCTAGAACCTTGAGCAATAAATTTCTGTTGTCTGTAAATTCCCTAATCTAAGGTCTTTTTTGATTGTTTTGTTTTGTTTCGTTGTAGCAACCCAATGTACTAAGTCTTCTTCTCAGCAATTTTGGATATAGTCTTTCTAGTAATGTTTATGCCAAGAAAGAAGGACACACACACACACACACACACACACCACACACACACACATGCAGGAGCTACATAGATACGTGAATGAGGGAAGTTTCCAAGGGTGTGGCAGAGATTGAGGCCTCTTCTAGTCCATTCTTTAAGAATGAGCACTGTTTCTTGCCCCCTTGCATCAGGAAAGACTTCCTCAATGAGGGGGCCCCACAGGGGAATCGATTTCCTTAAGTCTTCTCCAGGTGGGAACTGTAAGTGGGCCATAGGTTTTCCAGCATGTTTTCTGACTGAAAAGACTTGAGTGAAGGAAGTCAACCTAAGGTGCCAGGAACTGACAGCAGCTTTATAATTAGTTCTCCCAGCATCTATGGAGTCGCCTGTGCAGGAACAGACCTTCAGAACCTGTAGCAGATCTGGATCTGGAGGAGCAAGGGCAGCGGGAGGGAGGTCCTATCTTTATACCTTTCAGATTACAGCAATGCTTAGACTCTCTGTGCCACCTACGTTTAAGACCCAGAGCACTTTGGCAGCTTGCCCCAAAGCCTGGAATCTCCCTGGTGACTCAGCTCTAGGGGCTAAGATTAGCAACCCCTACCTGTGCGAATGCAGCCTGGCAGAGGCACAAGACTTGTAGAAGGGCCTGACCACACATCCCCTCTGCACTCCCAGACACGCTCCTGCTTTCAGGAACACCTCTTTCCTAACTCCTCTGTTGTACTCATTTCACGGATTGTCAAAAGCCCAATACTGAGCCAATTACCCCCTCTGCATTGCAGCTTCTCCTGGCCCCTTTACAAAAGGCTTCCATCTTGATTAAAGGGCCACACTTGGGCACATACTGAGTTTTACATTTTTCACAAATGTCAGAGGAGGAAGGCAGTGGGGTCTTACCTTAGAAAGGAAAGAATGGAGGCAGGGGGTTGAGAGGTAAGCCCCAAAGAAACTAAACCAACACAAAATGCTGAGACATTTTTCCAGAGTGAGATAATCTTGACTTTTAACCAACCAACAGGAGCCCTGGTTTGAGGACTCTGTGTGTGTACCCTGTCAGGCTCACCGGGTCCAGTCATGTCTCCATGCATGAGGACAGCTCAGAGAAGGCTGGCTGCTCTCTACAAGGTTCTTTTGTCATTCTGCTCTCACATGTCAGTGTCTTACTCTTCAGACAGGTAACCTTGAAGGTCCCTTCCAGAACCGGATGTCTAGTTTTATCATCCCCCAACACAAGGACCATTTCAGGACCTCTTTAGGATGTTCATCTCATCTAGATTGCTGTCATGAGCTCTGCGACCTGTCAGCAACAGGATAACACGAAAAAGTTAACAGTCCCTGGCTTCTCTTTCTATCAACATTAGTAGCTACCATGTCAAAAATTGTCCCTGTCTTTTCTCCTAGTGCCTAGATCTGTGCAGACTTCTACCCTGGACTTTCCTACAAGATGGGTTAGAAGCGGGCTGGAGTGGTGGTTCAGCAGTTACGGTGCTTGCCTGGCATGCACAAGTATGCGAGTTCAAACCCCAGCACCACGTACACAACCAAGTCTCAGAGCAACGAAAACCATGTGAAAAACTAAATAAAAACTGATTCTCTCTCTCTCTCTCTCTCTCTCTCTCTCTCACTGTCCCCTCTTTCTTAAAAAAAAAAAAAAAATGGGTTAGAAGACACTAAACCTAACAAGCACTTGAGGAAATAAGCCAAAAGCCCAAAGTAGATGGAAAGGATCAGTTTCCTTCTTGTTCCCTCATTTCCTCTATTTCCCTCTCTGCCTTTAAAGACTCAGAAATGCCAGGCATGGTGGCACACGCCTGTAATCCCAGCAACTTGGAAGCCTAAGGCAAGAGGACCACAAGTTCAAGGCCAACCTAAGCAATTTAGAGAGACCCTGTCTCAAAATAAAAAGGACTATGGATGTAGCTTGGTGGCAGAGTGCTCCTGGATTCAATAGCACTACCACAAAAAACAAATACGTAAAATTAAAGACCCAAGAGTGCCATTGTTCTTAATTTTTGTAAACTTTCTACTAATCTTCAAGTATATTAAAATTATTCAATGACATTTCTTAAGTAACTACTACATGCAAGATATTATCAAGTAAAATGTAGTGTTTCTATAATTCTTTGTATTTTCTGTTTTCCTATGAGGGCTCAGTATACGTCTTCCCGTTGTTTTTTTGAGAGGCCAAAGTCAGGCAAACCAACAAATGCTTACCACCTGTAAAAAGATACAATATCATCTCTACCCCTGAGACACCTAGCCTTTTTTTTTTTTTAAAGAAAGAAGGGACAGTGAGAGAAAGAGAACGAGAGAAGTAACTTCTATCTAGTTTTTCATGTGACCTTCATTCCTCAGATATTTCGTTGTGTACGTGGTGCTGGGGTTTGAACTCATGTACTCGCACATGCCAGGCAAGTGCTGTAACCACCGAGCCACCTCCACCCCAGACACCTAGCCTTTTTAGGGAGATAAAATGTATAACTCATGTAGTACCTACTAAGTGCCAGGCACAGAGTCCTAGGCACTTTCCATAAGCATTCATTTAATATTCCTGAGGAATAGGCATCATTATTATTCCTATTTATTGTTGTGGAAACCAAAGCTAAGAGATGTTGAATCATTTTCCAAAATGACTCAACAAGGTGGTTGAGTTTGACTCAAACTCAGGCAATTGGATTTCAGAGTGTACATGCACAAACCACTGTGCTATACAGTCTTTCAAAACAATTAGAAAGTTCTGCCACATAGCATATAAATAGGCACTGTCAACCTAATGTGAATAGCAGAAAGCAACTCTCCAAAGAAAAGAGTGTATTTGGGAGTGACAGAGAGATGGCAATCCAGGATACATGTGGCATGGTGAACCATGGGGGGCCCTAGGAATACTTGCAGGCAAGGGAGGCAAAGATGTCTAAAGATAAATTGAGGAAAGTTATATAAGTTATTTTGAAACAATTATCCTTGGCCACAAGAATAACAAGATTGACATCAGTCCAAGGTTGAATAGGCAGTAGCTGGGCCGCCCTCTTTGCAGAAGTATTTTTTGTGCAGTGTTTTGGTGGCCTTTGTGCAAGGTTGTGGTTTTGGCAGAATCCTTTTTGATAGTTTCTATTATTAGGCAAATAAGTGTGAGGACCCACCCCTATACTCACTTTATGGCCTCTTGACTCTGTTTTGTTAAGATTTGGCATAAGTGGCTCCATTTTGATTCTGACAAACTTCACAACATTCACTTGTTATGGTGTCGACTGAAACACAATTTTAAAGAGCAAGGAAGACTCAGTTCTTGGGAAGATAGCCACAGAAAGAACTGGTTTAAACTGTTTGAAAGTGAATTAAAGATATTGTTCATAGGGAAGATGGAGTGAACTCCCTGGAGATCCAAAGAGAAGTTGAGGAACAGGCTGAGTATTTTGTCCACTTTAAGAGTAAGCAAACTAGAAGCCAGGCACCATGGTATGTACCTATAATCTCAAGATGCTGAGGCAAGAGGAGCTCTCAAGTTTGAGACTAGCTCAGGCAACTTAGTGAGACTCTGTCCAAAAAAAAAAAACCAGAATGTTCCTGGGTTCAATTGAAAGAGAGAGAGAGAGAGAGAGAGAGACAGAGACAGAGCAAAAGAGAAGGGAGGGAGGGAAGGAAGGAGAAGGAACTCAGAAAGTTCCTTTGAGAATCTGAAATCTAAAAACTTTTTGATTTTGCCAATACAAGGCTATGAGTGGAAAATTCCAAACCTGACTTCATGTGACAGGTCACAGTCAATACACAGGCACAACCCCCATATTCCTACCACCCCTCAAAAAAATACACCTAGAGTGAATTAATAATGTAGTCTCTTAAAACAGTTCCTGGGCACATGGCCAGCATGTAATGACTTATTGTGCTGGGTGTATCCCAGTGATAGAACACTTGCCTAGCATGTACAAGACCCTGGGTTCAATCCCAGTACTAGAAAAAAGAAAAAAAGAAATTAAAACACAGGCATATTAAAAGTGTTCTATAACATTACCTTCAGGCTGTGCATATAAGTAATATATGAAACATCAATAAATTCTGTGTTTAGACTTGGGTCCCATCTCCAAGTTATCTCATTGTCTATGCAGATATTCCAAAATCCAAAACACTTCTAGTCCCAGGCATTTCAGATAAGGGATACTCAACCTGTATCTACTTCATAGTTATTGGGAGAAGTAGAACAGTGTCCTGCACGTAGTAAGCTCAGCATCAATGTTGGCTATAACCTTACTATTGTTGTTCTTGGACGACTTGTTTTATTTCAGGACTGGCTAGAGTAGGGGAGAAGGGAGCCTGGCTTATATTATGGTGTCTTAGGTCAGTGACTGAAACACACTGAAAATCTTTGTTCCTGGCAGAGCAACACTAGTCTCTCATTTCAATCCTACTTATAAATTCTGCAATGGAAAAAATGGAGCTGCCCCTTAGGGAACTCACAGTAAGGGCCTGAGACTTGGGCCACACTCTTTCTAAACCCTGTGGCAGAAGACCTTTGGGCCACCCAGCCCCACCTGGTTGTGGAAGGCGTTTAAATGGATGATCTCACCGAGTCCCTTTTGACAGAGGAGAGAGCTTGAGTCTGTGCTCCTGTAAACAGACTCCTATGCATTGCAAACCATGGGCGTTTTTGTGGATTGTTCTTTGTTCAGAAAAAGCCAGAGCAGTTTTGAGAAGTCTGCAGAATGTTAAAGCTGTCACTTCTAAAGTAACGTAATTCTGTCTGTTACCCCACCGATCAGCAAAGCAAAGCAAGGTATATGTCTCTGTGAGTCAGGGTTTATTTAATATTCACAAGCCTGGCAGTTTTTTGACTGATGAAAATGCTTTGCAAACAGAGCCTGGTCCTGTTTTTCTCCCTACTCCATCCCCCTGCCAAATGTAGAGTGAGAGGTTGGCAGAGACAGTGCTAAACTGGTAGGGCTGATGAGATACTATCTCCGTCTTCTTGTAACACAAAACATTTATTTTGCAGCTAGTGAACACAAAATTGAAAGGGGTCCAACATTTCTGGGAGCAAGAGGCTTGGTTCTCCCCCTAGGCAGAATGCTTGGTTTGTTGACTTTCTGCCTTTGCCACCTCCTGAGAAAAGTTCCAGCTCTACCTGAGACATAAGCCATTATGAAGGCAATTCTAGAAGCACTGGACCACTTCCTACCTGGATTCCAGAAATTTAGGAAATTACAGAGGTGGCAGAGTCCATGTTTAGCAAATGTGATCAGCTCTGATGTGCAAAACCAGGTTTGGTGACTCTTCCTTACTTCTTGCCTGTACCCTCTAGCTGTCTGTCAGGGGACCCAAAGCAGAGTGATGGACATCCCCAAAGCAGACACAGGTTGGAGACCCACTCAATAGCCAGGAAAACTTAGGGGGCACTTTGATGAAGACCTAATTCCCATGCTGCAAGACAACCCATCAAGATCTGTGGGTGCTGGGGAAGTCTCTGTTTCCCAGACTCAATTCCCCAGCAGTATGAGTTCAGGTACTGCCTTCATGGAAATCTTGGCTCTTACTAGCTATGTGGCCTTGGGCAAGTTATTTAACTTCCCTGTGCCTCCATTTCCTTATCTACAAAATGGGGATAATAGTATCCACCTCCTAGGCTGTCGTGAGAAGTAGAACAGCAAGTTCTACATAAGGGTTACCTAAGCGAATACTGCTATTATGAAAGGTGAGGTACAGTACAGATTCTTCTTAGAGGTACTCGCAGCTTCACAGTTGAAGAGGCATGGGCACCTGCTCCCAGCTGTCTCACTGTGCCACAAGGCTGGGCACTGTGCTTCTTCAGAGGCCTGTCCTCCCATGAAGAGTCACCTTCTCTGACATCAGAGCTAACTTTGTGTTGTTCTCAAAGGTACTTGGACTCAACCAATTTAGACCTTTCCAGTGAATTCTTTGGTCCTGCTTCTCACATGGGACTCTGAGCACCAGCCTGTACACCAAGCCTAAGTCTGTTTATTCAGTTATTTAAAGCATGATTACTACCTAAACTCTTCCTTTCAAGAAAAGAGTTGGTCCTTCAAGGGCTGGACCCATAGGGGATTTAGTATTATGCTGCTGCTCCAGAAAATGCACTATCTGTTCATGGGTTTTGTGGTTGTTGCTTTGCTTTGCTATCTAACTCAGGTTTATTGCATAGTGTTGACGTCAGTTTCTCAATCCCAGTTCTATCCCAGTATTTTAGAACAGATAATTCTCTGTTACAGGGTGCTGTTTTACGCCCTGTAGAAAGTTTAGTAGCATCCCTGTCCTCCACCCATTAGATACTACTAGCTGGTACTCTCCTAGTTATGACAAGATCTATGTAGACATTATCACCTGTGATAAGGTTGTCAGAGTCAGCAAATAAAAATAGATTTTTCTAGCAGGCCTCCTCTGGGGGCAAAATCCCTCTAAGTCAAGAACCACCAGAAAAGTGCCTAATGTGTTCACTTACCCCCATGATAACTGACAGGCAGTCATTAGCAACCCTTTTTTTATATGTCTGTGTGTGGTATCACGGATTGAACCCAGGGGCACTTAACCACTGAGCTAAATCCGCAATCCTTTCAATTTCTTATTTTGAGACAGTATCCTACTAAGTCCAAGAGGCTGACCTTGAACTTGTAACTCTGCTACCCCAGCTCCCAAGTCACCCGGATTATAGGTGTGCCACCATACCTGGCTATTTTTCTAAAGATGAGGAAACTGAGTCTGAGAGAGGAACTGGGGAGTCTTGACTAATTTCCCTGCCCTTTCTATTAGATTACAGCAGCTCAGCAGAGATCACCCTCTGGCAATAGCCTCCATGTTTATGAGCATTTAGGAGTCCCCATTCCCACCCCATTACGACCCTTCTTCATGCTGATGCTCTGCTAATTGGGACATCAATTGTGTGTGAAGGGCCAAGTCAGACATTGTCTACAAACCTCCCCACCTCACCAGGCTCCCAAATTCAAGAGGCTCCTGGAGAAAAGGCAAGGGAGGAGAGGAGAGGAGCAGCAGGGGGTACAGGGTCCCTGCCTCCCACAACCCTGCAGCCTGCAGCCTGAGCCTGGAGAGACAAAGCCGGAGCAAAGCAGCAGCGATGATTATTTCCCTTGCTCTATCACCCAGCTCAATGGGGCATTCTGGATCCCTGCCCTCCAATGCTTAGGGGCCTTATTAACAGACCTCAGCTGTTGCCCAAAGCCCTTACCTCACCCGTGAGGGCTCTATTTGCATGATAATGCCCTCTTTGGGGGAATTATTGCTTAATTAAAGAACAGCAATCACTTTAATTAGCATGTCTCCTTGCTCCCTGGTACTTTGCATGGATTCAAATGAGCTCCTCATTAGGTATTGGCACTTGGACAAATCTGGGGCCTCTGGCTGGGAAAGGAGGCTCCCAGGGCAGGCGGCCCCAGTCAGGACCTCAGTGGTTGGGGAGGCCCAGCCCTGCCAAGAGCACAACCCTGGCTTTGTGAGGGGAACAGCAGACAGGGCTGGGGCCAAGCCCTTTGGGGCCCACGACTCTGCACTCAGGGGAGGGCCAGGCCAGGAGGATGGCTTTTGCATACACCAGGCAAAGACTTTCTCTTGTCCCTGTCTATCCACTTGACATATACCTCTCTATTCAGCAATTTTGCCCTCAGTATCCAGCTTCTTTCTCCCATGGGAACATTTGGAGCTTCTATTACCCCAGCCCATCCCTCTTCCCTTTCTCTTTCTCTTGCACTCTCTCACATACACCTGAATCTGTTTTAATCTCACCTCAGATTCTTCACCCTGGTTATGGATTGAAAATTTCTCTTCTGATAGTTGAATAGAGGGATAATACGTAAAACTAGACAAAAGCAAGCGAACCACAACAAATGACACCTGTCCCTGTCCAGGATAGTATCTCCTCCCACCCCTTCTAGCTTCTTTTCCCTGAGAGTAGTTCCCAGGAACTACTCTGCAGACAGAAATTCTGAGTGGGATTTCCAGAAAAAGGGCCACCATGGATCCTCACCAATATAAGTCACCCTCCTCTGATTATTAATAAAATGTGAGTTATTTTGTAAGTCACTGGCTAGCCACTTCCCTTACTTTGGGCATAATGTCAGCCTAATTATACTATTCTGCCTGGTATCAATGTATCCATTGTCTCTTGACTTTACTTTCCTTCCTTCTTTCCTCCACCCCCATCTGTGATTGTAATGCAAATAAAGGTAAAAATACACATATAAAAAGCTGTAAGGTGGCTCAGCAGTTGGGGCCCTTACCTGGTGTGCGCTAGAATGCGGGTTCATATCCCAGTACCATGTCCACAACTAAGTGTTGGAGCAACAAAAGCCACATGAGAAACTAAATAAAAATCAATTCTCTCTCTCCCCCTCTCTCTTTAAAAAATAAAAACAAAAAGCTGTAAGGTAAAATTTTCCCTAGATTTACACTCAAGAGATCTGATTTCCTGTCTGAGCTTAGCATCTAGAAGAGAAATATTCAAATATTCCTTTTCTCCATTTTCTGGAATTTTCAGGAAGAGAGTATAAATAGCTCCAGGCCTATGGAGAGAGAGAGAGAGAGAAACAGTCTTCCCACTCAGTTCAGGAGCCTCTTCCCTGGCAATCTGATATCCAGCCTTTCATCCTGCAGCCACATCTCCCTGCTTAGTTTCTGCCTCACCCCAGAGTGAGCCAGGTGGCATGGGGCTCCCCTATCTCCAGAGCCTCCACTTTTGACTACGTGGGAGGAGAATTCAGAAGGAGAAGGAGGAATTTCAGGTTTGGGGACTCAAGCTGGAGAGAGATGGAGGCAGGGAGGGGCAGAGCCAGGTGAAGGGATCTAGAGAGGAGAGACTCTCTGCCCTCCCTCAGCATCATCCTGCAGAGAGAGTAACAACAAATCAGAAATAAATCCACTTCCTGGCAGGAAGCTGAGCCAGAAACCAGATGAAGCCACTGCAGTTCAAAGGCAGAGTGACACCCAAACAAGAGAGCAGCCCTTAATCCCCCACGGAAAGATGAGAACAGAGGCTCAGGCCCAGGAGGGGGACCGCTGGGCTTTGTTCAACCAGAATTGAAAGCAGGGCCTATTGAGAGGCTGGGACTTTGAGACACAGACCCCGAGGGGTAGTTGCCAAGTTGAAGGCAGCCCAAGGCTGCCAGCTTTCACTTCTTTAGTTCTGGATTTGGCAGTAATGAGGCGAAGGGCTGGGACTTTTAACTGGCTGGGTCAAAAAGGTTTCCTTATTAAACAAACAGCGCAGGGGGTGGGGGTGTCTGAGCTTGGAACAGAGCTTCCAGAAAAGAGACTCAAGCCAGAGGCCAGTCCAGCCCCTATGACTGAGACAAGGGCCTCTTCGCCTCTGTCCAACCCAGCTTCTGCCTATCTTCATGACAGCTTCAAGGGGGAAACCTTAAGAAACGTCCAGTGGGCTAGGAAGGGTCCAGACAGATTTGGAATGACAAACAGGTGGCTGGGGGATCAACTGATCAACAGATCAAGAGATCTGTTGGTCAGAGCCTGGGATAAGGTAAATGGGAAAGGCTGTGGGCAGACAGCCTGGGGATGAGTGTCCCTCTTGAGAAACACTCCACGAGCAGTGCCTTGGCCCCATAATGCCCAGTGTCTAAGGCCTGTACCCTGCAGGTGTTTCTAAAGTGCTGGTCAGCCTATGCTCTGTGGTAACCTCAAGTTTAGGAGCTGATGCCCAGGGAACAAAGGGTACAGGGTGGATGGGAGAGGGATGCCCAAGCTCTATCTAGGAGGATCCACTAGCCTCTCACCCACACACATCTCAACCAGAACAGCTTCTTTTTCATTTGCTTCCTGTATCTTCAATGTGAGTTTTCGTTCGAAGACAGAATTACAGAACCCAGAAATTTCAAAAGGCATAGCTATATGGGAAAAAAAGATGATCTGGAGGGGAGACTTATGCATCTGCAGTCTCATAAACGCTGTCTCTGGAGAGTTGGAATTCACATCTGAGTCACTCAAGGAGAGCTTATGAAGCACTTTATTAGTTCCACAAAAGATTTGAAGTCACTTACACAGAGATGCATGCAATAAAATAGGGGTCAATAGAAATGGAGATAAATAACTAAGAACAGAGAAAACATATATGAAGTGAAATCAAGACTAGGAAAGGGAAGGACACATGGGCAGAGCATAAATTTATGTGTTTACTGTTTTTAGACTCCAAATTGACTCCTGAGCTTTCTGGAAGGCAAATCTGGGCAGGGCCTGGAGGAAAGGAGGAAGGAAGTGGGAAAGGGAGGGAGGGATAGAAAGAAAAAGGGGTGGGAGAGAGAGAGAACAGAAAAATAGAAAGTGAAAGAGAGAGAAAGAAGAGAAAGACCTCATTTCGAATTCACTTTACCTGAATGGAGGAAATATGCCAGATGGTTGGGCTAAATTAATATTTTTTCCAGCTATAAACTGTAGAAGAAATGTCTTACAAAGAACTTCACATGGGAGGTGCCAAGTAACAGAATTGACAATGTCTTTGGCTGATTATGGTAATAAGACTCCTGTGACTGATTCTAGGGTTAGGTAGCAGAACTAAAGGCATTATCAAAATACCAATGACATTCTTCACAGAATTAGAAAAAAATAATCCTGAATTCGTTTGGAAGAATAAGAGACTCAGAAAAACCAAAGAAATACCGAACAAAACAACTAAATAGACACTTCTCAAAAAAAGAAGCACAAATGGCCAATAAATACATGAAAAATGTTCAATATCTCTAGCAATCAGGGAAATGACAGTCAAAACCATACTAAGATTTCATCTTACTCCAGTTAGAACGGCAGCGATCAAGAATATCAACAATAATAAACGCTGCTGAGATTGTGGGGGGAAAGGTACACTTGTACACTTGTACAACCACTCTGGAAAGCAGTATGGAGATTCCTCAAAAAACTAGGAGCAGAACCATCATATGACTCAGCTATCCCACTCCTCAGGATTTACCCAAAAGAACTAAAATCAGCATACTATAGTGATACAACCACCTCAATATATATAGTAGCACAATTCACAATACCTAAATTATAGAATCAATCCAGATGCCTGTCAAAAGATGAATGGATTAAGAAATTATGGTATACATACACAATGGAGTTTTACTCAGCCATAAAGAAGAAAGAAATTATGGCACTTGCTGGCAAATGGATGGAAATGGAGAAAATCATGCTTCCAGTCTCAGAAAATCAGTCAACCTACTTGAGGGTGGAAGGATCTGGGGTATTTACACCACAATCATTTGTTGAGGGCTGACCAATTCCCATCAGTCATTATTTGAGGGCCACTTTGGGGAGCATTAATTCCATGGCCCTTCCAGCCTACCATGTGTGTAGGTACAGCAGGTTTCAGCAGGCAAAGAGATGCAAGTGCCCACGGTTGGAATGCCAGTAACCACGCTCTGAAGTGAGATTTAGGCAGGTTACAGAAAATATCTGCCACATTCTTCTACTCTGGCCACATCAGCCAGGGACACACTAGTGACACCCTAGCTGTAACAGTCCACACTCTCCTGGCTCTTTCCCTAAGCAATTAATGAAGGTCTTGTGGTTCTTTGATAAGTCTCTCCATAATTACACCTGGGAGAACCCAGCAAGCATCTCTCAGGTGCTCGAGAAGCAGTCCACCAGCTCTCTAGTGGCATCCACTCAATACTGCCACCTCTGCAAAGAACCATTTGTGCTCTCAGGTCAGCAGCCTTTTCTGCTGGGTACTGGAGCCATCACTGTAGCAGCTGAACCATCCTGCATCACAATCTGTGCTGCTCATGGCCACCCTTTGCCACACAATTCAGGTGACATGGAGTCCCCAGAGGCCCTCAGGGCATCACAAGTGCTCACAACCGAAAAAGAAAGAAATGCCTTTCTCTTTGCTTACATTGTGTTCTATAAGAAGTCCACCACAACACAATCCTGTATCCCCATATGGATCGGGATTTTTTTTGTTTTGTTTTGTTTTTGAGATAGAGTCTCTGTGTGCCCAGGTTGGTCACAAACTGGGCAACAACCATCCTGCTACCTCAGACTCCTGAGTAGCTGGGATTATGGTCACAAGCCACTATGTCCAGCTGATCATGATTTTAATGAACCCAACTCTTTTGATTTTTACCATGAAACTCTACCTCTTCCAGAAAGTCCCAACAGAGTAGGGGAAAACTCAAAGAAAACTATATACGAGGTTATCCCTCCTATCCAACAAGCTACATTAGGAAATACTCGATTTTCCCCTTCAACACTAAACTTCATTGCTGGATCAAACTTGTTCCCTCTCTCCTCCCTTGGGATTATTTCTTTGGAAGAACCTTGGACTTTTGTGAACATAAAGGGCTTGTCCCACTAGCTTGACAAATTTTCTCTGACATATCTCAAATTGCAGTGGCAGATATAGCTTATACCAGAACTGGAAGCCATGCTCCAAAAAGATAAAAATTTTAAATTTTTATCTTTAAATTTAAAGCTGAAATGAAAAAATTCCATGTTCTTCAGATAATCTTTCATAAATGTCACTGTTGTTTTGTTTTTGGCACTGGGGATTGAACCCAAAGGCCTTTTACCACTGAGCTACATCCGCAACCCTTTTCATTTTTTATTTTGAGATAGGGTCTCACTAAATTGCTGAGGCTGGCTTCCAGCTTGTGATCTACCTGCCTTAGCCTCCCAAATTATTGGGATTACAGGAGTGCACCTCCATATCTGGCTATAAATGTCATTTTTGATAGATGCTAAATAGCAGAGACTTTAATATTATGTTTCACAAAGAGATCCTGGAGTGTTAATAGTTTTTATTGATACGTATTTTTGGAAACAGTTGAGCAGATAGCAATTTTGATACTATTTTAAAGGTGTCCAACCAGAACTCTCACCTGTGTAGAAAGTCACTTCACTTCAGAAACAGAGAAAATCTAGAGGGATACCAGTAGGTAAAGACAGAATTTTTCCTAGGAAATTTACCTTATTTTTTAATTTTCTAAAACTGTCACATGTACAACTATGTAACAATGAATCCTACTATTAAGCATAATTATAATGTACCAATAAAAATGGAAAAAATAAAAATAAAATAAAATTGATATAGCTATCCTAAAAGTGTTCATCTATAGATAATCCTAGAGTGTGTTGTTTTTTATTATTATTTAAAAGGGAAGGGGAGGACAAAAGAAAAGAATCAGAATGGTGTTATGGTTTAAAATGCTTTAAATTTTTATTTTTAGAATTTTTTATAGTGAAAATTTTTAAATGTACATAATGATATCTCAGTTAGGAGATAGACCCTGTGGACTTTGATTTTCATGGTGGTACCAAAATGCAGATTTTATATGAACTTCAGCAACTAGGGAGCTACACTCTTCTCATCTAATCTATTTCCTATCTATTGAGTCAAAACCAGTGAAAGGCTAATAAAACCCTCAACCAATCTTATATTGATTTGAACAGATTCCTTAACAATAGTAGAGATCATAGACATCAATAATGGAGTGGTTGTGCCTGAGAACCCAAATTGCTCCTCAGGAAAACATAGAACTACAGTATGCTAAGATCTTATTCAATGTATCTAATTTATTTCTATAGTAGAAAGGATGCCCCATATCACCCAATGCTACAAATGAAAGAAAGAAAAAGATAAGGAAGAAAGAAAGAAAGATTTGAGCAAGCTAGAAAGAAATTGTGAAATCTTCCCTCTATTAGAGGAGACTTTCTGAGCCCTGGGCCCCCAACCAGAGACTAAACCTTGAACTACCTATTGTCCAAGTTCTTCTCCAAAGTCCAGCTGAGACCATTGGTATTTGAAGTAAACAGGCTAAGAGGCATTTTGGTCACTCATACACCTGATTCATGTAGGACAGGTAAGGTTTTCTGGTTTTAGGAAAGAGAATGAGCCTTATGATGGTCCCGCCACCTTCTGGCAGTGTGGTCTTGGCAAAATCATTTAACTATTCAGTTCTCCCACTTGTATAAAGAGGATAGTAACAGGCTCATATGGATTGCAGATAATCCATGTAATAAGCTGACATTCTATCTGGCGCATGGGAAGAGCACAAGAGAAATTACGGTTTTCATTACTAGATGAAGAGTCCTTTAAAGGCAGATATGATTCGTTGGACATGACCCAGGAGTAGTCAGGTGACCCTAGGTCCTGGCATCTAACCATGCTTGGAAAGACTTAAAGATTTTAATCAATTTAGCAACTTAGGAGGGCATTTAGAATTAATTTTCTCATAGAGTAACTGGAGCATTGCCCCAAATTAGCTACTCTAAGGGAGCATTTTTGAGATTTTTCTGTGGCTGTGTATGATAGTTGACTGGCAGCACTCCCACCCTAGACATTGTCAAAACCCAAGTAAATCTGATCATTCTTCATTGTCAGATTTTGCAAAAGTAATTCATATGTCCTGAGGGAAACATTCAACATGCCACAGGGGCACATAAAGTCACAAAAGAAAAATGGCTCCTTTTGTAAAGGACTCTTTTTATTAAAACTTTTAGGAGAAATTGTAAGTAATTTAATCAAAAATTAACTTATCAGATGCAAATATATCACATTTTAAGATAAAATGTGAGACTTGAAGGAATTTTGTGCTAATCGAAAGCTGTATCAGGTGTGGGTCTGATGCCTTAAGCTATACAGAAGGTTCCTGTTCCCAGAGGGTAATGGATCCTGGAAAATGGTTCCTGAAAGTGAATCCACTTAAAATGCAGACCAAATGATTCATAGTAATTACTAGAGGAACATGTGGGTTAGAATTTCATGCTGAAAAATAAACAATAAGATATGAAAAATAAGTTGCTTACTGAAAAGAATACTACTTTCCCATGTGATTTAGATGAGATTAATGGATGTCCAATTTGCCTATGACTAGGCCAGTCACAGACCCTCCAAATTCTCTTATTTTGCTTCTTAAGAAATTAAAGAAACTTCTTGTCCCCAGTAATCAGTCAGGGCAACATGCTATTGACCAAACTTTGGTTTAGAATCTCCCTTGAGACCCCTGAACTTGGTCCCACCCTCTGGCTGAGCCAGCAGACAGCCTTTCTTAGAATAGGCTGGCCTCTGGGTAAAATGATCTCTGATCTACCCTCTGATCATGCCACCCTTTCATCCGCCCCACTTCCTCACACCTGGTTCTTCTAGCATTGTTTTCTTCTCTTTACAAAAGAAAATCCCTCTTTGTATAACTTGTGGGAAGCCTGCAGATATTGTCCTCAAGAGCCTTCTCCCTATTGCAGTGGTCACTTTCCTTCCACCAACCTTGCAACAATCCTCCTTCAATAAAAGCCTAGCCTTACCAAATCTGGTCTTGTTTTTTGATATTAGCAATTTATCATATAAAGAGTGTATATAAAGAATTAGTCAAGAGTGTCAAGAGAAAACTTATAGAATGGGAGAAAATCTTTGCCTACTACACCTCGGACAGAGGGCTAATATCCAGAATATACAAAGAACTCAAAAAAAAAAAAAACTGAACACTAAAACCACAAATAAGTCAATCAATAAATGGGCTAGGGAGCTAAATAGAAAATTTCTCAATGGAGGAAGTTCAAAAAGCCCATAAATATAAGAAAATGCTCTACATCACTAGCAATCAGAGAAATGCAAATCAAAACTTCACTGAGAACTTCACTGAGATCCACCTTTCAGAGTAGCAAAAATGAAGAATATAAACAATGACAGATGCTGGAGTGGTTATGGGAAGAGAGGAATACTTTCATACTGTTGGTGGGACTGCAAGCTTGGACAGCCACTCTGGAAAGCAGTGTGGAGACTCCTCAAAAAACTAGGACTGGAACCACCTTATGACCCAGCTATCCCACTCCTGGGTATTTTCCCAAAAGAGCTAGAAATGGCATATTTCAGAGATACACCTTCATCAATGTTTACAGAAGCTCAATTTACTGTAGCTAAACTATGCAACCAACCCAGATGCCCTTCACTGGACAAGTGGATTAAAAAACTGTGGTACATATATACAATGGAATTCTACTTTACTATTAAAGAGAACGATATCATGGCATTTGCAGCCAAATGTATTGAGATGGAAAAAAAATTATGCTAAGTGAAATACCCCAAACTCAGAGACTCAAGGGCTGAATGTTTTCTCTCATATGTGGAAGCTAGAATACAATTGGAAACGGTCTGAAAGTTGGCTAAATTAATAATAATAACCTCAACACGGGTGAATTTTTACACAAATGGGGGAACCTTGCCTATGACGCTGGGGGATGAAGGGAGGTGGGCAGGGAGAAAGGTGTGGGATTAGGGAGTATATCAAAGCAGCTAAAGGGAAGGAGTAGGGGGGGTTATCAACCCAGTGGGGAACCTTCAACTTCCATGAGAAGCCCAACATGGGAGTAAAGTAGGGGAAACATGGGATTGGGGGGAACCCAAAGGGGAAAAATCATGAACTGGCATCAGCCTTGGCTTGCTCTGTCATTATGCATGTGATCATGACTACGTGGCAACAATTCCCTCCTATATGTATGACTATGCTGAATGAATTAAAAAAAAAGAGTAGTAGTATATATAAATATATGTGTATGTACATATATATGTATATAATCTATTATATATGGTTATGTTTTTATGTATAAAACTATTCTTAGTAGTAGTTGTATATGTATGTACATATATATACATACAGTTATATGTTTTATATATGTACATATATAGTTATATATTTTATACATAAAGCAATACTGTTTATGGTAATTCTATATATTCTATATACTTTTGTATTTATAATATATAAGGCTAGTCTTTATATGATAAATTGTGTATGTATATAAATTCATTTATTTTATTATAACCACACAATAAGATCAATATTCTTATTTCAGCTTTAATTTACTAGTGAGGAAAACAGTCTCAAGAAATTATTTTCCCAGTAGTTAAAGTAGGAATCCAAAGCAAGATTTCCTGTCTTTAAACCCTAGGTTACACTTGTAATACTATCACAAATCTTTGTCTTGAAAGCGGGCAAAACAGAAATAACAAACACTTTGCACAGCATATGGGAAAATGTTCTTCCTGGGCTTTTTGGTCTCTCATACTCTGCCTAGATGTGATCTCTTACGTGCATTGTAGTGTTGCTTATTTCCCCAGTATATACAGCTGTTCTAGCAATTAAGAACATTCTGCTGGTTATGTGGAGTTAACACAGAGATCTTCACCCAGTGAACTATCTATATAAGAAAAATATTGGATGTGTTATTGAAGTCCTACTTTGCCTAGTTCCAAATGAATTTGAGGGTTTAGTTAATTCATTCAATCTCTGGTCTGGTTCCAATAACCAAAAATGATATTAGTGCATATCAGAGACAAAAATAACACCATGAATTGTGTTCCATTATCTCGGTTGCAGGAATACATTGGATAAATTAAATAATTTGTCCAACATGCAGCAGAGCCCTGTCTACTGAACTCTTCCATGTTCTTCCTCTTCTTTTCCTCTCCCTTCTATTTCACCTCGTGTTAGCTTTCCATTACCATAATAAAAATACCTGAGATAGTCAACTTAAGAAGAGAAAAGGTTTACTTTGGCTCAGAGTTTTATAAGTTTCAGTCCATTGTTGCTTGCTGCATTGCCTCCCAGCCTGTGATGAGGCAGCAGATCATGGCAGGAGCTTGTGGCAGAGGAAGTCGATTCACGGCCAGAATGAAACAGAAGAAACAGAGTGGCTAGGGTCTCAGTATTCCCTTCAAGGGTGTGATGACTGGAGGTCTTTTGACTAGGCTCCACCTCTTAAAGGTTCCACCACATCCTAAATGGTGCAATGGGCTGGGGACAAATTCTTCAATACATGAATTTTGGGGGGTCATTAATTAAAACCATAGCATTCCCTCTGTCATTTATCATTGTTTTCAAAATCAAAATCTTTCATGATCACAGTTTAAAGACACCAGGAGTTCTGCAAATCTTGACAAGAAACACAACAGCCTCCCCTACCTCTACCCCCAATTCCTGCTTTCAGGAGTAACCTCAACTCTTTCCAATGGATTCTTTAGCTTTGTAGCTAAATAGTGGGCTTTTACTATTATCACTTTATTTTCAACTGTTCGCCACTTGTTGGGTTTCCTTAATTTAGGTATTTCTTTGTTTCCCATTATGGAAGAGGAAGATTTATGTTTCACCAAAACTTCCCCACTCCCCTTGTCCCACACCTATGCACCCATCTCCTGCCCCAATTCTGCCTGCAATTTCCCCAGTATAATTAGACCATAATTTTCATTAGATCAACATTCAATATTTACCTTAGTATGAATATATAAACACTTTTCACAGCCAAGTCATGAGTGTATAATGATTATTTTCCTTTTCCTGCTAAAGTTTCCTCCTAGAGTTAAAAATCATTTTGATTTTGTTTATCTATTTTGCTTTCTACATATTTGTCACTAATTTATTCCTAGACTCTCCTCAGATTGAGCAATGTCCTCTTGACCATTGCACATGTTAAGACGCCTTAGGTGCTCCATCCACTTCATTTTCTTGACGAGATCATTTCTGAGTCTTCTTGCTGGTACTGGATTGATGCTCCCAAGGCTGCTGCAAAACTCAGCTTCCAATCTCTTTTGTCTTCTTATTGGAACTTTCCTTTTCACTTGCACAAAGTCCTCTTCTTCTTTTTTTTTTTTTTTTAAAGAGAGAGGGACAGTGAGAGAGAGAAAGAGAGAAACAACTTTATTTAGTTTTTCACATGGCCTTAGTTGCTCCAACACTCAGTTGTGTACGTGGTGCTGGGGTTTGAACCCGGGTCCTCATGCTTGCCAGGCAAGCGCCGAAACCATGAGCCACTGCTCCAGCCCCTTCTATCTTTCTTTTTGATGGAGTATATCCTCACAGTAGCTTCGGGAGACGGAGCTCATGGAAGACAAAATTTGGAGACTTTGCATAGTGGTAGGTGTCTCTGTTCTTCCCATCTCTCTACTTGAGTGAGAGTTTAGGTGAGTGGTGAATTCTAGATTGGAAGTAACTGACTTTTTCCCATTTTCTTCTAGTCTCCAGCGTTGTGGGAAGGTCTACTGCTATTCTGATTTCCTCATATGAAACCTGCTTATTTTTTCTGGCATCTTCTCTTTGTTGCTAACCCTAAAATAAAATGACATGTTATCTTTATTATTCTTTTATTTTTTTTTTCTTCATTGATTATTCTGGGCATTCAGTGAGCTTTTTCAATCTGGTAATTCATGTCTTTAAGACTGGGTAAAATTTCTTGAATTTTTTTTAACAGCCATTCTCTCTATTGTTTTTAGAATTCCTGTAATTTGAATGTTTTCTTGATACATCTTTTAATTTCCGTTCTTCCCTCTTTTCTAACTCTTGCCTTTACTTTCTCAGTAATTTTCTCAACTTATTTTTTAATTATCTATTGATTTTGGAAATTTTATTCCATCATATTTAATTTCCAAGAGCTCTTTTTTGTTCTCCGAGATTTCCTTCGTTAATAGCATCCCATTCTTGATTTTCAGATGCAGCATCAACATCTTCTAAGCAAATGTTTCCTTCTCCATACATAATCTCTGTTTCCTCCAATATTTTTTGTCTTCTGTTGGTTTAGACATTTGCTTTCAAGTTAGGGGCTTTCTTCCCATGTCTGGTGCTCCTTGGCTGACCATCTAGGAGTAGAGTGCTATCAGGCTGCTTGGTGGTACTTCCCATAGGCAGGGTTTATCACTGTGGCTTTCCCTGTGGGGTGATGTAGCTGGGCCATTCCACTGGGAAACTCTTGATGTCATTTGATAAAGCCATTTTATCAAATCTAATATTTATCAAAAATATCTGGCTTCCTATTTGGAGAACATAAGCCTAGTTTTCACTGTTCAAAGGAAGAACCCTGGCAGTTTCAACATTCAGTGTATAAACTTGCACTTAAGTCCCTTATTTTCATGTAACTCTAATTGTGCTTATGTGCCGTGCTCTAGAAGCTGTTTTATCATCTCTAGAGAACGGAGATCTAGTTTTTGCTAGAGATGAAAGCGTGGAGAAAAAGAAAGGACCTGAGGTCCACCTGATTTTTGAACAAACTTTCAGCCAGTGTTCTTGGTTTCTGTGCTCATTTTGCCCTTCCTTCTTTGAGAAATGTCTTATCACTGATTCTTGAGTCTTTGGGGCTTCTGAGATATAATTTGGGCTGTTCACATCTGAGTTAGGATTTAACTTCCTCAGACCTACTTAGACAGTTTCCATTTATTAGTATGGTATTTATTAAATGTGCTTTCTAGCCTCCAGACTTTTCTTGCTGCTGTCTTCTTTCCCATGTTTTTGTGGGTTTAGATTTTTTTTTAATTTCCTTTTGTTTTGTTTTAATGAGGTTTCAGGAAGTTAAAGAGTATGTGTAATTTGCCAGTTCTTGAACTTGAACTCTGCTGTTTTATACTGCCTTCCAAAAACAAACCCATATAATAATTATAATAATAATAATAATAATAATAATCAACTATTAAGTTATTATGATCTGTCAGACACTATTTTAAGCACATGAATACTAACCATACACTAGGTGAGGTCACTGTGAAACTTTGGTGAACCAATTTAGAGCTTTCCCTACCCCAGGGAAACCCGAATGGGAATTTGTAGAACTGCTTAATGGTAATGACAATGGGCTCAATTGTTTTTTCCAGTTCTGGAGATTGAACTCAGGGCCCAATGCATGCTAAGGCAAGCACTCTACCACCGAGCTACACCTCCAGCCAAGGTTCAAATACTGACCCCACCTCTACTGGTTATATAACTAACTTCTCTTTGCTGCAGTAGCGACATCTGTGTTACTCCGTTTCTATTGCTATGATAAGTACCTGAGAAAAACAACTTAGAGGAAAAATATTCATTTGGACTCATGGTTTCAGAGGCTTCAGTCCATGGTAGGCTGCCACAATCATTTTCAACCTAAGGCAAAGCAAAACATCCTGAGGGAAGGACATAGCAGAGGAAAGCTGTCAGACCATAGCAGCCAAGGAGAGAAATGTGGGGGAGGAGGGAAGGCAGGGGCCAGGGCCAAGATATAGTACTCAATGGCATGCCCCCATTGACCTACGTCCTCCAACCTGTCCCACCTGCCTGCAGTTACCACCTAGTAGTCCATTCAAATTATTAATTCAACAAATGGATTAATCCATTGATGAAGTTAGAGCACTCATGATCCACTTGTTTTCCAAAAGCCCCACCTCCGGACATGGATGCGTGGCCTAACACATGAGTTTTTGGGAGACATTCCAGATCCAAATCATAACAGCATCTATAAAACATAGTTACTAAATTGTATCTATTTGCCTTTCAGGGTTATTGTGCAGATTACATGCTATAATCTATATTTGCACAGTGTCTAGCAAATGGTAAACATTTGGAAAGCAAAAAAAATGCCTGAGGATGAAAAGAACAGAAGATCCCTGCCCACAAGAAACCATATGTGTCCTGGGATGAGTGTGACTTTGACAACACTGCTGTGGAGACAGACCTGAGGCTCCAGGGAGTACCCCAAGATGCTTACACTAGCACAGGTGTCTCCTGTCCCACAGTCTGACGTTCTCTACATTTCTTCCTGGCTCTGCCTTTTTTCTTGACTATACTCTTCTATGTTCCACCCTTCTGTTAATCTCTCACTGTCTTCACCTCTGTGCATATTTGCTTATTTAACCTGCAAGAGCCCTGTAAGGAAAGCATTTTTTTTTTATCAGAGAGAGTGGAACAGTAAGAGAGAAAAAGAAAGAATTAATTTTATTTAGTTTTTCATGTGGTTTTTGTTGCTCTGACACTTCGTTGTGTACATGGTGCTAGAGTTCATCCCACATCCTCACGCACGCCAGGCAAGCGCCGTAATCACTGAGCCACTGCTCCAGCCATAAGGATAGCATTTTATTTCCCTTTGCAAATATGTAAACTGAGGCACAGAAAGGAGCCATCTCTAAGTCACGTGATTTCATCAGGACTCATAACAGGAGACCTGACCCCAGATCTTGTACTCTTCACCTAACCTGGCCTCATTTTTCCTTCAGCATCTTGCTCATCTTTCTTGGGCTCACCTTCTCTTCCATCACCATCCTGTGGCTATTTTGTTTTCATTATCACTAGATGATTTTTCTTCTCCATGAATCCTCCTGCATGAATCTCCAGTCTCCTCACTCAGACTTTTTTTTTTCTTTGCTTACAATGGGCAAACACATTAAGGGCTCAGAAACCTAATTGTAGAAATGAAGCCCTGATTATGTTGCAGGAAGTACTCCTCCAAGTTCAGTTTCAAAATCACTGGAGGATGCGCCTCATGCTACCACCTAGAGAAGAAAATAGACACGTTCTTGCTCCAGGTCGTAAAGTGGTTCTGGGGGAGAGGCCTCGTGTCCCTCTGCTCCCCCAATTCTGTTTCCATCATGAACCAAGTCCTCAAAGCCTTCCCTTCACATTTTGGCCTAAGATGCCCCAACTACAGGGCTCTCCACCCTACCACAGCTATAACCAGGTCCAATATACACTTGCCTTGTTCTCACATTAGATAACTTTCTTTTGGGGCTGGAGCGGTGGCTCAGCGGTTTCGGCGCTTGCCTGGCAAGCACGAGGACCTGGGTTCAAACCCCAGCACCATGTACACAACTGAGTGTTGGAGCAACTAAGGCCACGAGAAAAACTAAATAAAGTTGTTTCTCTCTTTCTCTGTCTCTCTCACTGTCCCTCTCTCTTTAAAAAAAAAAAAAAA
>PVKS010013243.1:36136-51516 GCA_004027875.1 Aplodontia rufa | reverse complement strand
AAAAATCACTTTTACCTTATAATACAAAGGAACTGAACCCCTTTTTACCCAATATAGTCCATCCCTCCTGGCCCCTCTTTCATCACCAATAGATAAAATGAAGCACCTAAGATTCACTTTCCTGTTTCTCCTCCTACCTAAGTTTAAATTGCCATGGATTTTCCTCTTTATTGTGACTTCTTATTGTTCCTACCAGACTCAAGTACAAAGCCCAAAAGATCTCGTTCTACTATTAAAACAAACAAGGTAATGAATGATCAGGGAAGAAAATACACTTTGTTCCTCTGGAAGGTAGGGAATACATCCCTCCTAGTATATCTTCATGAGGTTTCATTAATATTCAAACAGTTCAAAGCCACTTAATCTGGTGGTTGTGAGAGAAAAGATGTACTGAGGAAATTAAAGGAAGATTACCTTCCATCTTGAAATCTTCATCAGCCAATTACTCTCAGTCATCATACCTAAATAGGCACTCACAATAAATATTATTCACAGAGTGCATATCTTGTGAAAGCTAGCAAGATTGCCTCTTCCTCAGAGTAAGGCAGTACTTTTTTTGTTTTTTTTTTTATTTTGTTTTTTCGTTTTGGTACTGGAACCCAGGGTTGCTCTTCCATAAGCTCCATTATTGAGCTCCATTTCCTGCCCCAGCCCTTTTTCTGCAGGAGGCTACTGGAGAATGAACCCAGGGGCACTTAACTACTGAGACACATCCTCAGCCCTTTCTATATTTCATTCTAAGGCACTGTCTTGCTAAATTGCTTAGGGCTTCATGAAGTTGCTGAGACTGACCGTGAATTTGCCATCCTCCTGCCTCAGCTTCACGAGTCACTGGGATTACCGGCATGCGCCACCACACTCCGCATCCCCAAACAGTTTTACTTTTTATTTTGGGACAAGGTCTCACTAAGTTGCTGAGGCTGGCCTTGAACCTGTGATCCTCTTGCCTCAGCCTCCTGAGTTGCTGGGATCACAGGTGTGTGCCACCTGCAGGGCTCAGAAGTCAGTCTTTCTCCTATGGCCTTCAGCTGTGGATGAGGGCAACCCAAATTGTAAAGGACAATTTGCTTTCCTCAACGTCTACTAGTTTAAATGTTATCAACTAAAAAATACTTTCACAGTAATATTCAAATATGCTTGATCACGTATCTGGGTACTGTAACGTAAGAAAGTTGATGTATAAAATTAAGCATCATGAAACCAGTTTCTAATACAGGAAACAAGTAGTAAAAAGTAGCTATTGTTATTATTACTATCACTATTTTTTGGTTGGTTTTTGGGGGGTCTAGGTTAGGTTCTGAAGATATAATAGCTCACAGCATATAATCTGCCATCAAGGAATTTACAAACTAAACATCTGGATCTTAATAAGCTATCAGACCATTACCATATATACCTGAATCCTATAACAGCAAGAGTTTACTATGAGAAATATGAGCTATGAGAATACATGAGTGTTGCAGGGTAGGAAAGACTTAGCTAAGATCTACTGGGCGACTAGACCCTAGTCAGGAAAATGGACGTGAGAAGAGGAGGAAGCAGATGTATGTTGAAGAAAAAAGTACACAGAACTAAAGTGGGAAAGAATGTGGCCTATTTTTCAAAGAATTGTGAGTGGTTTACCATTTGTTGGGGGCAGAGTATGAAAGAGGCAAGGGAAGACAAAAAGACTGCCAGATTGACAGGGAGAAGCCCATTAAAGGACCTTGCCATGCTAAGCAAGGCAGACTTTATATATCAGGCAAGGATGACCTAAAACATGGTAGTGATGCTGGAAATGGAGAGAAGACACCAACTCAGGAGGTGTCTCCAGATGGAACAAGTAAGGCCTGAGTCGTGATTAAATGTTTGACATGAGAGAGAGAAAAAAGCTAAGACTTCAGAGGGGGCTGGCTATATTTGGAAGTTGTTATAACTTTTTGGGACATAATTAAGGATATTTTGAAGAATGTTGGAGGACCTTGCACTAATCCTTTATATTTTCTGTTCTCCATTTGACTTGGCTGTAAAAAGCAGATGTTGGGCTCAATGCTCTTTGGAAGGCTTTGTCTTATGCCAAAACTACAATCCAATGACTACTTTTTTTTTTTAAGAGATAGGGACAATGAGAAAGAGAGAATCAATTTTATTTAGTTTTTCTTCTGATCTTCTTTGCTGACACTTAGCTGTGTACATGTTGCTGGGGTTTGAACCCGGGTCCTTGCACATGCCAGGACCAAGTGCCGTAACTGCCGAGCCACTTCTCCAGCCCCTAAAGATTACTTTTTAACTTTGTACTCAAATATATTTATTTTGGAAATGTGTTTTGCACTACCAAGACTAAAAAAAACCATAAAGTAATAAATGGCATCAGCATATTGCTTTTTAACTATGATTCTGCAATTATTACAGGATGTCAGAATGAGAAAGATCAGGAAATTAGATAACATATGCTAGTATCTTTCATAATGTTCTGTTTGAGCTGTCAGAAAAATAGGGGTGGTTGACACTGAAGATCCAAAAGATTAGACGAATTGTTTTAACTGGAATCAAAGTTGATAAGCAAATTTCTATGAGTAGCGAAACAGTCCAGAAAGCCAAACAGTGAAAAAAAAAAACACATAGAAGAAAGGAATAAGCAAGTGGATTGATTTTTCTACTGTATGTTTGCAAAATATTATTGATTGTTCTGGTTTCAAGGACTTGATTTATCTTTTACGACACTTGAAACTCCATATTTGCCCTACAGCTTGAGGTTTATTCGATGAGCTAATAAAGGCCCTGCAGAATCTGTGGGAGAAGATGAAATTAGTGAGGATTGGAAATGAAAATCAGGCCAAATGGTCATTGTGTCCCTTTGCTAACTGAGCTTGAACCATTACTTAAAGTTTTGGGGTTTTTTGTTTTTGTTTTAAGAGAGAGAAGGGGCTGGAGCAGTGGCTCAGCGGTTTCGGCGCTTGCCTGGCAAGCACGAGGACCCGGGTTCAAACCCCAGCACCACGTACACAACTGAGTGTTGGAGCAACTAAGGCCATGTGAAAAACTAAATAAAGTTGTAAAAAAGAGAGAGAGGAGAGAGAGAGAGAGACAGTGAAAGAAAGAATCAATATTATTTAATTTTTCATTTGGCTTTCTTTGCTTTGACGCTTCATTGTATATGTGGTGCTGGGGTTCAAACCCACGGCCTTGTGCATGCCATGCAAGCTCTGTACCACTGAGCAATTGCTCCAGCCCCTATTTAAAGTTTTTTTGAACAAGAACTTTTTTAAACAGAGATTTTTGAAGATATTTTGGTACTAGTCAGTTGGAACCTGGTTGATGGGGTCCTAACATTCTTCTGACCTGAAAAACTTCAGGAACTAAACTCAAGACTGTGATTCAGCTTGTTGATCTTCTGGTAGATGATCAGGAACTAATATCTTGCATCTTAGATAACACGCGCAAAGTTAATTATCATTACTTGGTTAAGCCCACATACACAAAAAGTAGAAACTATGTTATCAAAAACTCTGAATACACTGTTAATTTAGATGAAATTCAAAGGGCTAAGTGTCCATATCTGTCGGGATGCCATCTTACATCACTAGAGACCATATTAGTAACTTTAATTTTCTTGGAAGGAAAGGGGAAGCTTTGCTGAAGGCTCACTTTGACAGTCTGTCATGTAATTGTCATGTTCTGTTGCAAGGGCTACAAGATCATCTAAGGGCTAGATGATACTGGTAAGTTTTCTGATCCCATAATAATAATCACAAGTAATATTGTCCTTATCTCTTCATTGAATTCATAATTGCCAATACACATTTCTTCCCTGATTTCAATCTAAACTTGAGAAATTCTTCTGGAAAGTATTCTCAAATAATTGCTTTTTAATACATTTAAATTGCAGATCATAATTTTTTCTAACAAATACTAGTATGGTACTAACTTAATTATCATTACTTGCTTAAATATTTAAGTGATTTTAGGTATCTTTAGAGTCCAAGGCAATAAGTGAATTCAGATAACCCCAGGATTAATGAATCAGGTCAGACTTACTCTGCATAAGAGTACTTTACATAATTTTGCTGATGTCATACGCAATCTATTTTGTCTCTATTTTATTATACTCCTTTCTGAACAAGGTCAGTGACTATTTTTAAAAACAAGCTTCAAGTACTCACTGGAATTTGAAGCTCCTGTTGGTGCCCAAATCAAGAAGCGTCAGCCAAGGTGAGGCATCCATCTGGGTGCATTCATGCCAGCATCTGGGTCCAGGAGAGAACAAATTAGACTTGAAAATCCTTCTGAATTGACAAGGAAAGGAGAGAACCAGAAGTGTGAGTCCAAACTCAAGTCATCAGAGAAAGGATAGGGGAACGTCGGGGAATTCAACGTAAGTGAACAAATTCAAAAAGCAAGAACAAGAAAGGGCAAGGTAGAAGGAGACAAGAGTCAAAAGCTGAGTTGAGTGGAACTGTGGAAAGCAGAGACAGGGCCTGGAATGGAGCTGTCGGGACAGTCCCCTGTTCAATATCCTATCACCTCTGTCCTTATGGACTCTGAGGCAGGCAGGACAGGCTGGACTCTGCATGGACCACAGCACTTTTTAGTAGCCTAGAAGCAGTCCCAACTCTGATGCTTGTTTTGCCTTCAAGAGTTGGGACACCTCCTTTCCAGCAGAAGATGGACATGAGGCATCATCTGTCTTTGTAAGTTCAGAAAAAGGAAGAACAAATGTGAAGCGCTCTCAAAGAGTCCAAAGAGTAAGTTTGTCTCAATTTTACTTTATTTATAACCCCTTTGCTCCTCCCATCAGAACTCGGCTCCCTAATACAGTGGCTTCCTTTTTTTTTATCTTTGATGTTTATTTTGTCCCTGACCTACATCTGAGGTCTCACCCTTAGGGAGGACAGTGGGTGGTGTTTCAGTCAGCTTTTTAATTGGACCAAAGACCTGACAAGAACAGTTTTAGAGGGCCCAAGGTGAGACAGAACATCATGGCAGAAGGACATGGAGGAGGAAAGTAGCTCAGGACCTGGCAGTCAGGAAGAAGAAAGAGCTGCACTCAGCAGGGATAAAATAAATACCCCAAAGTCATGCCCTCAATGACCCACCTCCTCCAGTCACACCCTACCAACCTATCGTCATCATCCAGTTAATCCCTACCAGGGGATTAACACATGATCAGGTTAAGGTTCTTATAACCCAATCATTTCACCTCTAAACTTTCTTGCATTGTCTCACACATGAGCCTTTGAGGGACACCTGAGATCTAATTGTAACAGGTGGTGAGGGAAGATGTGAAGCTCCCTGTGTGAGGCTAACTTTCCCCTCCCCTCTGCTCTTTCCTGAATTAACCCAGCCATGCTATGGACACCCCAAGGTGACATGGTTACTATCATCCTGCAAAGGAATATCAACAGCATAGCAGAAGAAAGCATTGTTACAAACCTGGACTATCCTGTGTACCTGGGACCAATAACATAGCCAACTGAAGCACATATGTGAATGATGTGTTAATGTATCTGTAGAGTCCTTTATAACGTGATGGAACCTCACTGCAAGCCACCTTATTGCTAGACGAAAGAAGCTCCCCTGATCTCTTTCCCATCTACTGTTACAAATAACAACTATACTTGGTTAGTTTTTATAGTAAAACCCAGGTAATAACAATAGATTATATTCATAAAATGTGTTCATACATATTAAGATATCTCAGTAACACACACCACCACCACCACCACCACCTTCTCATTATCCGTTCAACACCTTTTTATCATAGGAAAATTAAAGTCTGAAAAAAAAAACAGGGTTCCCATTTAGACTCTAACTTCACTGCCTTCTATTAAAATCAAATGGCTGTTTCAAAATCTCCAGAGTTAGAGAATTACAATTTAAACTCTGTTCCCAAAAGTTTATGGTATCAATTGAACACACACACAAAAATCAGCAATGGATCTATACCCATAAAATTTATAGAACACAGGAAAATTGGTCAATGTCTAACTATTAATTTCCTTAGGTGAAAGTGTTTCAAACCTTGTTCTATGGAAACTAAGGGGTTGCTTAGCAAATAGGGGTACAAGCAGAGCAGCAATCCCCAAAACTAAAGCATCTCCATTTGTAGAAAGCATCTTTTATGTTGAAGCTCCTCAGAAGATTTTATTTGAAAAATAAGTTCCTCTCCTTCTGCAAAAAAATTGAAAACTATTGCCTTATAAAATGGTGTTTTTAAAAAAGCTGAAGTAGGGTTCTGTTATGGTTATTTAAATATGAGGTGTCCCCCAAAACTCGTGTGTGAGACAATAGAAGAATATTTAGTGCTGAGCTGGATGCGCTGGTGGTGCACACTTGTAATTACAAAACAAAAAAATAAAATGGGCTGGGGTTGTGATTCAGTGGTTAAACACCACTAGGTTCAATCCCTGGCCACCACCCCCAACCAAAAAAAAAAAAAAAGAATATTCAGAGCTGAAATGATTGGGTTCTGAGAATTTTAACCTAATGAGTGGGTTAATCCACTGATAGGGATTAATTGGGTAGTAACTGTAGGCAGGTAGGGTGTGGCTGGAGCAGGTGTGTTCCTGGGTGTGTGCCTTTAGGGTATATATTTTGTCCCTGTTGAGCCAATCTTAGTCTGTTTCTGCTTTCTGGTAGCCAAGTCCTGAGCTGCTTTCCTTTTCCACCATGATGTTCCGCCTTATCTTGAGCCCAGAGCAATGGAGTTGGCCATATAAGGACTGAGACCTCTGAAACCGAGTACCAAAAAATTTTTCTTGTCAGATCTTTTGGTCACAACAGCAAAAAAGCTGACTAAAACGTGTTCTTGAACTTCAATAAATATCTCATAATCTAGACTCAACGGCTGTTACAGCTGACCTTGGTGGAGGAGACTGGGAAGAAATAGACGAAACTTCAGAAGAAAAAGAGAAAAACTCTGTGGTTTTATCCACCAAGTACAATCAATCTTGCTAGTTGCCCTGTGAGCATGACCAGTGAAACTAAAACTCCAGGGGTTACCCAGAAATTCCACTCTTAGATTTTTAACTTAGGGAAGGGAAAGCCAAGTCCATGAAAAGTCTTATAAGGGAATGATCATAGCAAATTTATTCCTAACAGCCCAAAACTGGAGTCAGTACAAATGTTCATTAGTAGGACAAACTGATAGATTCATGCAGTGATACTATTCAGCAATAAAACAAATGAACTATTGATGTGTATGAGAATACAAATAAATCTCAAGCTATTGTGCTGAATGAAAAAGCAAGACCAGACACAACAAAGTACATATTATGTGATTCCATTAACACAAGTTATTAGAATAAGCAAATATAAATCATGTTAGAAAAAAACAAATTGGGAAAGTATGGCTTCAGCACAAGGGTGCTGACTAGAAAGAGGCACAGGGAAGTTTCTAGGTTGCTGAAAATACACTTTTACCAAGGTATCTGGTGCACAAGCATATTTGTTAAAAAAAAAAAAACCAATGAAATAACACATGTATGCTTTGTACTTTTCACTGTATGAAAATTTATCTCAATACACTTAACTTTGGGGAAGATACTCAACTGTAAGTTACCTGTGGAAAAAAGGTTCAAATAAAAAAGAATTTCTTAAACAAGATATACAAGTTCTATATAGAAAATATTGACAAATATCTTTAATCAAAATTTAAAAATTATGTGAAGAGGAAATTTTCAGAAAAGGTCAATTCATAAAAGACCAATAAACATTCAAAAATGATGCTTGATTTTACTAGTAATTAAGTAAGTGCAGGTTTTTAAAATGAAACTATGTCATATATTAACAGTAATTTCATAGTATTGTGATCTGATGAGGTTGTGGGATTGTAAATCATTCTGTATTGTGGGATTATCAATTGGTTTACCCATGTTAGTACCTAGAAAATTCAATTTCTGTTATATATCCTAGAAAAACTCTTACATGGATACAAGGAACATGTGCAAAGATGGTGATTATAACAGTATGGGAAAAAATGGATTCTTCCATAATGTCCATCAATAAAGAGATAGTAAAGGGTGTATAATCATATGATGCAGTATTAATTGGCATTTAAGAGGAATAAGCTAAGATGGATAGATGACAAAGCATGCTAAAATAAACATAATACTATACTTAGTTTATGAATACATATTTTTCAGATGTATAAAAACTGGATAAGATGGTTATGTATAAGTGTTGATATTGGCTATATTTGGGGATAAAAGAAAGGAAAAACAGGTGAAATATGGTTGAAAAAGACATTATCTGAAAGATATTATCAAAAGATAAAAGGAAGAAGCATCAAAATACATAAAAATTGTGTGCGTGCGTGTGTGTATGTATACAAGCTCATGAGCACAAGCATTCAGAGCTGGGCCTGTGAGGCAAGTGCTCCACCACTGAGTTAAGATCCCAGCTCCAAATAAATAAATCTTATTTATTTATTACATTGTATGCAAAAGTTAATTCAAAATGGGTCACGAACATGTAGGTATTGATTCTAGTTTGTGACCATGAGTTAGGCAAATAGTTCTAATAGTTCTTAGATCTATTTGGAGCATAAGCAATTAAAAGGAAAGAAATTAATAACTAGACTTCACCAACATGTAAAACTGCTCTCTGAAAGATTCTACTAAAAGAATGAAAAGACAAGTTGTAAACTGGGAGAAAACATTTGTAAATCATTTATCTGACAATAATCTTGTATCCAGAATACATAAACTATCAAAAGTGAAGGATCAGAAAGTGGACGACCTAATTTATTCATTTTTTTGAATGACCTATTTTAAAACATTAACAAAAGAGCTATATGGATAGTTAATAAACTAATGATTCTCAACATCATTAATTAACTGGGAAATGCAAACAAAACACAATGAAATAACATTATACCTATTGATGTGGGGTTTTTGAGATGAGGCCGGATTCTCTGCTCCTGCTGGTGAACGGAGTCTGGGCTGCTACAGATACCAGCAGCCAAAACAGCCCGCTTCCAGTGTTTGCAGCGATTCCCAGATAAAACTGGGAATTTGGGCTGACTGCACGTGTTAGCAATTCTCCAGCTAAAGGCTGGGTGTTGCAGCTCTTGGTGTGGTGGAAATTCATCCCGGGAATTCGGCACCAATCTTCTGGGATCTTGTCTCATGAATTTGAAGAATAAAATGCACGGACAACCACGGAAGGAGGAGTAAAAGGAGTAGGATTTATTTAGGAAGAAGAGCAGAGACTCCGCAAAGCAGAGGGGCACCTGGAAGCAGGACACTGTCTAATGGAGGTTAGGGCAGAGGTTATATAGATTTGGGGTATGAACATAATTAACATTCATGCAAAGCAGGCATTGAGAAACGCATCAACTCCATTGGTTAAAATCTATGTAAAACAGGCATTGAAACTGGTCAAGAGCACCATTGGTTAAAACAAAAGGTGGCAAATACTTCCTACTACACACCTGTGACCACCCCCATTTTTTAGTTGGGACAAAGGTGAGCCTCAAGGTCTTTTTGCAGTTGAAGGCCCTGAGCATGCCCTGTCAATCACTCTCTGCCTCTACCAGCTAGCTCATGGTTAGGCGCTCTCTGTCCTGACTACCAAGCCATTGCACTGTCTCTCCTAAGCTGTCTCACTATCAGGGTAGCTAAAAAAAAAAAAAAAAAAAAGAACCTGACAATAGCAACTGAAATGTGCAGACGCTGCTGGTGAAAATGCACATTGGCACAGCCACTTTGGAAACTCCACAAGCGAAGAAATGTAGGTGCTGCTGTTGAGATCAGGCAGCTCATGCAGAAGTGGTAAGGGTGAGAGCACATGAATGGGAGCCCACAGCCACTGTTCCTTCTGAATTTCCTGAGGGTTCTATCAGTTTCTCATAAATAGATCAATCCAACCATAAAAGTCATAGTCTTGCTTTTCCAGCAATGTTTTCTTTTCCAACTCTGAATGCGAATTTTAGGCTACTAAACATCAGACACAAGCAAACCCAAAGCCCGTACGTGAAGCCCTGGGTGCTTGGATAAAGGTGCTTGGGCTCTCCAGGACAATGCTCAGAGTTGCCAATACCAGATTTAATGGAGTATGGCCCGCCAATTAAGCAAAATGCTTTTTCAGGCTGAGATTCTTAAGTGAGTTTAAGGAGCAGGAAGAAAAGAGAGAAGAGGAGGAGAAAGAGGAAGGGAGGGAAGGTGCCAATTTCATGTCAATGCCTCATCCAGCTTAAAGGTCCTCACCCAGGTTAACCCTGGGGCTCTTTCCCCAGGGAACCTGGTCTTGAATAGAGTAATTCTTGGAAGTCCCCTGGGAACTTATCCCTGCCCTCACTGCCCCAGGTACATTTCCTCCACCAACACAAGTCAATTGGACTTGCTGCTTTCTGCCACAGTCTGTAGATTAGAATATTGCTCAGGAGCTTCTTAGGAATCTTGAAATCCTGAATCCTCTCCTACCACCTATTATGGTAGATTCACAGCACTCATATGTTAGAAAAAGAGCCCTCAGCAAGAATCTACCTCGTTTCCTCTTTTCCCCAGGAAACTCTACTAGTAACTTTAAAAAAATACTAAACTTTTTTTTAGATATAACTGGCATAGAAAATACACTTACTTAAAATGGACAGCTCATTAGGTTTTAAAAAGTGTATACCCCTGTACACAAACCCCACCACAACTGGAATACAGAGTATTCACATCATTCCAGCTGCTTTGCCCTGGGAAACCAGTGATCTGTTTTCTGTTGTTATGGTCTTTACCTTTTCTAGAATTTCATATAAATGAAATTATAGAGTATTATGGTTCTGTGTTTGACTTTTTTCATTCAGTCTAATTTTTTTTTAAAAATCACTTTGCTGGGATTGAACCCAGGACCTCAAGTGTGCTAGGCAAACACTACCTCTGAGCTGTATCCCCAGTCCACTCAGCCTAATTTTTGAAACTCCTTTATTTTATTATGCATTAGTAATTCACTCCCCTCTACTGCTGAACATTATTTGACATAAATTTTAAATATGAAGGTACTTTCCCCCTCTGGATGAAGAGATAGGGCAGAGGCAGCAAATGTAAACAGCTGGCAAGTCATGCCAATATGAGAATGGGTCTGGCATGAGAAAATTTATTTTTGAAAACACTAGACTAGGGGTTGGGGATTTAGCTCAGGGGCAGAGCGCTTGCCTACCACACGCAAGGCCCTGAGTTCAGTCCTCAGCCCTGAAAAAAAAAAAGAAAAGAAAAGAAAACACTAGACTATCTTGTTATAACCTTAGAAAGATATTTTCTTCAACTCTTAGGAGAACTTTCAGTGTAAGCATGATGATACATGGAAACTGACACTTGGCCTTGATTTTAGAGAGGGGGCCGAAAAGGAATGAAGGAGTCACTGGCAAATGACAAGAGTCGGTGCCCACCTAAAGGCAGCAATGCTCTGTTGGAGGGAGGGACCAAGTTTCATATTGTACTATTCCAGAAAAGTAGGAAACCTGGGTTAGGATGTGAAATCACCTGAGCTTTAAATGTTGTAAGCAAATTCAAATTGTATTTAAACACTTAACAGATCAAATCTGTTTAGTTAAAGTAAAACAGATTTGGGGGCCGGATGTGGACTGGCAGGTACCTCTTTGTATTCACTGACTCAGGCAGATGAAAGCTAGCCCAGGCCACCCACTCCTCATGTGTGTTCTGTGGCACCACCATGGTCCTGCTGGTACATGCAGTCCAAAGGGAGTCTCAGAGAGGGCTTACCTCACTGGCTACATGGGATAGAGGAAAGGAGAAGCAAAAATCATCCCAAGGTCCTGAGAAGAAAAGAGGAAGAGGGTGTTTGTTATAGGCCAGTTGTTATTTTTCTACTTCTCTCACACTTGGAGCAGCGTGGGAGCACATATATGGAATCACTGGAGTGGGCAAAAGGCAGATTCCCAGGTCCCCTCCTGATTTATTTAATCAGAATCTCTGGTGGTTGGGTGTGCTGTGGTTCTGCATTTATCCACCTTGAAGTTTGATATCTATTGCATTGACTTTTCCAGACTTTACTACAAAGGACTCAGTTACTATTGGGAATCAACCCATTTTTTCCTACCTCTAAATTTGAGATCTCTATTATGAGGAAAGAATTAGGGAAGAAGGGAAGGCCTTGTGCGCCCCCTAGGAGTCAGCTTGGGCAGCGAACAGTTTTATAATGATGAGTGATTTTTCAGAAATGTTAGGAATAAAAACAAGATATATATATATATTTTTCAGTACTGGAGATTCAATCCAGACATAATTTACCACTGAGCTAATTCCTCAGAAGTTTTCATTTTTTGTTTTTTTTTTTTTTTGGTATAGGGTCTTACAAAGTTGCCCAGGGTGACTGAACTTGTGGTCCTCCTGCCTCAGCTTCCCGAGCAGCTGGGATTACTAGAGGATGCTCAGGCTTTTGAACCTTTACTAGCATCAGACACTGTGATTGGCAATTCACAAAAATTACTTAAGTCTGTAATGCAGGTGCAGCTATTAGCTCACACAAACCACACACACACACACACACACACACACACACACACACACACATTTTGTGGTGCTGGGGATCGAACCCAGGATATTATTCATGCTAGGTAAGTGCTCTACCACTGAGCTACATCCCCTGCCCAATTACTTGCATTTTATAAAGGACGGCATTGTGGTGCATGCCTACAATCCCAGCTACTCAGGAGACTGAGGCAGGAGGATTGAAATTCACTTACAAATCCAATGGCATGGTGGATCACTCTTCTTCAATGTATACTGTCTTCTCTTGGCTTTAGGACATTTCACCCTTCTTCATCTGCTTCCTGTCTCACTGGTTGTTACTTGTCAATGTGCGTTTTGGTCCCTGCTCTTCTCCCAATTCTATTCACTTTAGAGTGCCCCAGGTGCTAGTCCTTGGTTTTCTTTTCCCCTGCACTCAATTTGTTAATGAACTCCTTTATCAACATGGCAATGAATCTCCCATTTCTATCTCAGAAGACTCATATCAGTCTGTCCTGAAATCTAGCTCCATATGCAGCTGCCTCCTCCCCACTCCTGGGGATTGAACTCAGGAATGCTTTGCCACTGAGCTACATCCCCAGCTTTTTTTTTTTTTAACATTAAAACAGGATCTCCCTAAGTTGCCAAGGCTTACCTCAAACTTTCAACCTCCTGCCTCAGACTCCCGAGTAGCTGGGATTGTAGGCATGCACCACAATGCTGTCATCACGCCTGCCAGGCAAGTGCTGCAACCACTGAGCCACCACTCCGGCCCCTGCAGCTGCCTTCTTGACATGTCCCCATGGATGCCCAAGAGGCCTCTCAAACTTATTTCTAAAAATGAAATTCTTACCTTCTTCTACAAACCTGCTCCATCATAGATTTCTCCCATTCCAGCTGACTGGAAGGAGCAATCCTTCCATTTGCCCTTGTGAGAACCTTTGGTATTATTGTTGATCCTCTTCCTCATGCCACCCTGGACTGGGTGACCAACATCTCTCACTTACAGCATCACTACAGCCTCCTTCTAGGTCTGCTTGTCTGGCCTGCATTCTGAGAGACTATTTCCAGAGGCCAGAATGATCCTTCTAAAATGTAACTCAGATTTTATCAGTTGTCTGCCTAAAGTCCTCCGAGGTCTGCCTGTTTTATCCTGACTAAATGCCAGAGTCCTTAAAATGACCAACGAGGCCCTCTACATGCAGGGCTCCCATTACCTTCCTGACCTTGACTCTTACTACTTTATCCTTCGTTCACTCCACTCCAGTCTCACTGGTCTTCATGCTGATCCTGGTACAAGCCTGGCTTTTTCTGCCATAAGCTTTCACCCAGGCTCTTTCACCTGGCTGGAACATTCTTTTCCCCAAAATTCACTTAGCTACTTCTTCACCTCCTGCAAATGTTTACTCAAATGTCACCTTCTCTCCATGAAGGTGATAATTATTTAAAATTACATCTTCTCTCTCTTTCCCAAGCCTCTAATTGCACTCAATTTCTTCTAGAACATTTTATGATTTTCAACATATTATACCATTTAGCCATTTATTATGTTTTTAGTAATTTTGTTTCTCCCTCAAGAAGGCCAGGATTTAGGGCTGGAGCAGTGGCTCAGTGGTTATGGCAGTTGCCTGGCATGTGCAAGTATGTGAGTTCAAACCCCAGAACCACGTAAAAAACAAAGTCTCAGAGCAACAAAAGCCACATAAAAAATACTAAATAAAATTGATTCTCTCTCTGTGTGTGAGTCTCTCTCTCTCTCTCTCTCTCTCGGAGAAGGCCAGGATTTCTGTCCATCTTATTTACTAATATAACCCAAACACATAGATCAGAGCCTATGGACATGAAACAGTTATAAAACTGGTCCTGAGTCATTCAGTAGTTCAAGAAGTAAATCTGAATAATGAACAATTATTTTATCTTATAGAGAAGCAAACTAAAACCCCTGCAATTTTATACTTGGGCAACTTTTTTTTCTTGTTTTCAAAGAGAGAGAAAGAATCAATTTTATTTATTTTTTCATCTGATACTTAGTTGTGTATGTGGAGCTGGGGTTTGAATCTGGGTCCTTTTGAATGCCAGGCAAGAGCTCTCTAACTGCTGAGCTGTTGGGTACCAACCCCTACTGCTCCCTAGAGAAATAGCTGTGTGCTGTCTTCTCGTTCACCTTTTCTGGAGCAAAGTCGAGTCCCCCACTGGTAATGCCCACAGAGATGCAACGCAAAGATCTAGGCATTGTCTTCTTTATGTGTTTTATTTGGGGGAAGTAATCCTGAGTTACTTGTAGTATGTTCTGTACAGCGAGACGCCATATGTGATCTGTCATGTGCTTTTTTTTTTAAAGAAAGAAGGACAATGAGATAGAGACAGTCAGATAGAATCAATTTTTATTGAGTATTTCACATGGCTTACATTGCTCTGACACTTAGGTGTGTACGTGGGTGCTGGGGATTGAACCCGTGTACTTGTGCATGCTGGGCAAGCACCGTAACTGCCAAGCCACTGCTCCAGCCCCATCTGTGGTGTACTTTTACATATTCTATTTGTGTTTAAAGATGAGTCCCTGAAAGTCATAATTCACAAAAAGAAGCAATGAAAAATTGTGGGAAATGAATTTTCTGTAAGTAGGTTTTGCTGAGTATGGATGATTGATCATCAGATATACCTTGATAATAGATGCAAAATATGACTCTGCTCAAGGCATCCTGAGTTGCTAGCAACTGTTTTTCTACAGAGAAGCAAGTCTAACAGCTCCCTGAATGGACGGCTGGAGACTCTGGAGGATAAGCTTATGTGTCTGTGGTTGTATTTCACCAGAATGAGCTGCATAGGGCTCTGGGGCATGTGTTTCTCATGTCTTCTGCTTGGCTAGAACAGCCCAAGTTGACTGATTGCAGAACCCAGTTCTGGATAGAACTGCTCCTCAAAGTTTCAGACTTCTAAAAA
>PVKS010013243.1:0-36036 GCA_004027875.1 Aplodontia rufa | reverse complement strand
CCGGACCCTCTTCCCTGCCTTCACTCTCTCCAATGGTGATCTCAGCCGTCTTTACGGTACCAACTGTATGCTAAGCATCCCGGTTTTTCCATTTCCAGACCAGAACTCCCCTGAATTCAGGACTCCTCCAAAACAAAGGCTTACTTGAAATATCTGTTTGTATATCTATAGTGGGAATAACAAATTTAACATTCTCTCAACCAAATGCTTAAGTTCTTCCCCCACCCACACCCAACAGTCTTCTCTCTTTATCTCAGTAAATAGCAGCTCCATTCATCTAGTTGATTAAACTCTCTGACTCATTTATTATTTTTCACAATGCTCCACATTTGATTATGCAGCAAATTCCATCGGATCTATGTTAAAAATGTATCCAGAATCTAATCGCTTCTCACTGTCTCCTGCTGCCACCTGGTCAAATCAAAGACACCATCTTTTTTGGGTGGGGGATTATTGTAAATTTCCCCGTTTTCCCTGCTTCTTTGCTTGTTCCTCCTGCAAGCTGTTCTCTACACCATTGGTCCTTACAGGGTGGTCTAAGGCCAGCAACATCAGCTTCACCTGGGAATTCACTAAAAATGCAAGTTCTTATGTACTATTGAATATTCAATCAGAATCTCCAGGGATAAGTTTGGGCACTGTGATGCTGATGCATACTGAATTTGGAGAACCACTGCTTTACAGAGTAGCCAGAATGATCCTTTAAAAATCTTAGTGGAATCATGGACCCTTCTACCCTCAAACTCCTCCAGTATCTTTCCAACTCATTAGTGGAAGAAACGGTCCTGCTGAGGATTCTCTTCCCGTTGCCATTATGTCTGTAACCTCATTTCTCTCTGTTCTCCCTTTGCTCACTGTGCCAGAGACATTCTGGCCCCTTCACCTTTCCTCTGTGCCTTCACACCTGCTATTCCCTCTGCTTGGAAAACCTCTGCCTCTCCATCTCCCTCATAATTGCAGGGGTCTCTCCCTCTTGCCTTCTGGTCTCCATTCAAATGCCAGCTTGTTAGAAGAAATTTTCCCCACCACCATAGAACATGACAACCCCTACCTCCCACCCCACAGTTCCTGTGCTCCTTCCATGCCCCACAAACCCCACACCCAGTGTTATTTTTCTCCCTATCACCCATCACCATCTGGCATATCTTATTCTGTGCTTGCTTGTCTGTTTATTGGTTTTTGTGTCCCTCAAGAATATATGCTCCAGGGAGGCAGGAATTTATGCCTGGTGTTTTTATTTTTACATTGCCAGAGCCTGAACAATGCTGGCATCTGGTAGGGGCACTATAAATATCTGTTAAATATATGAATATCCAATAAATGATGGTCAAGGCATTACTCCGGGGAAATGATACATTTATTCCAATGATACTGCCATGGCTCAATATATTTTTAAGGCAATAATGGAATCAGGGAAAGCAGTCTGGGGGCTATTTGCAATAATTTAAAAAAAGTTGATGACTTTGATTCTACCAAGTTGTAGCAGAAGATATGGTGAAAGGGGATTGGATTCTGGATACAATTTGAGAGTAATTCCAAAGGTCGAGGTCAGTTTTCAAGTCACCTACAGAAACAAGTCTCAGTGTTTAAGAAAGAACACCCCTTTTTAAAAACTTAAAAAAAGAAAAAGAAAAAAATTTATCAGACTTCATTTACTAGCCCCAGTATCACATGACATTTGGCTGTTACAGAAATCAAATTTCCTCTTGAAAAGTGAAACTCTCAACCAGTGAAGACATTTATAGGCTCTGAATGTAATTCCCTATATGATGAAAGAATAATTCTGGTTTTTATTGAGCATATTTTTATATTGATGTGATTCAATCCTCACAGCAATTCTCTGTGTTCTGTGTTATTAACCCCATTTTTCAGATGAAGAAAACAAGGCTTAGAGAGGTGAACAAATTTCCTCCAGAGATCCCAGCTGCAGAGGGGGAGGATTTGGAGTCAGGCTGGTTCACGAATTTCCTTCATGAGCAAGAGATGCTGGGAACAAATGGACATGCTCCTAAGAAAGAACACTCATCTGGGGCATTTCGATCATATTTTATTTTTATCATTTTCCCTCCTCTACAAGCACAACTTCCCCGGAGGGTCTGAGTCCTTCAGCAAGTATGAGGAATAGCCAGGACCTCTGGGCCAATTGTGTTTTCCCCGGGAATGCAGTCTGCAGGGAAGTGGTTCAACGGCTGAGGCCCTGAGTCAGGTGGTGCTATGGCTCTTCCAGACGCTGTTTCAGGGTCATGCAAGGGAGAGACCATGCCATTGCCATGGGGATCTAATGCTTTCCAGGGCTATGTAGCCAGCATTGTCTTCTGGACAAGGAAGTATTGTTTGGTAGAAATAGAGGGTGTTTCTCACTAGGGATTTAGGCTTAAATAAGGATCTACATTTCAACAATGCCGCTTTTTGTAATGGGTGATTTTTTTTTTCCAGGCTTTCTTGACTTTTTTTCAGATTCACACACAACTCCTGTCTTTCCTACCATGTTTCTTAAGAATTTTTGTTATGTGTTCCTGTGTGTTATGTACTCACAGAATCAGCATCTTGTAGCACATTAATATCAAGGCCCTGTGTTGCTCCTAGCAGGGGATTTCTGTGGCAGCTTGGTGCAGGGGTCAGAAGAGACAGATTGGTGGGTGGGAACAGGCACTTGGGGAGAGTTCCTCATATGGCAGTTGCTTTTGACACGTTATTTCAATTGATCCTCAAAATCACCCAAGCTATTAACAGCCACGCTTTACAAATGAGAAATGTAATTTCTGTAATTAGAGTAAGATTACACAGCTGGTAAGAGTAGAAAATGGGATCAGTTCCTAGGTCCTGTTCCAAACCTGTTATATCTCCATTTCCAGTTCCGTACTTCTTTGTTGATCTCTAAGCTTTAGTTTTCTCGAACGAGCCACCTGGCTGGATGTGCACACAAGATGGTGCTCATGTACGTCCCTAACATAGGGCATGTCACATAATAAGTGCTCGATAAAAACCAAAATTCCCTCTCTTCCTTCTGCATCATTTAATTTTCACCTTCTGAGTTTTCCTTCTATTTTCCTCTCTCTTATCCTTTCAACTCCTGCTTTCTTTTCCTTCTCTTACCTTTCCTCTGTAGAAAAATAAAATCTAAAGATCCCATTTCCAATGACAACATAGATTTTTAAAAAATTCCCTTAGTAGTAAATAAACAAGAGCTGTGCAAGGTCCATGTAAAGAGAACTGCAAAATTTTATTGAAGATGTAAAAGAAGACCTGAATAGGTAGAAAGCTATTCATGCTTCTAATGGAAGATTCAATATTCTTAAAACATCAACTTTCCCAGTGAGTGAATCTATAACTTCAATGCAATCCTAGCAAAATGATAACAAGAGGTTTGTGGAATTTGAAAAGCTGGTTTTGTAGTTCATATGGAAGAGAAAATGCATTAGAATAAGCAAAACGAAGTTTAAAAAAGGAACAATGAAGGATCTGACTTTAGTTTTCAAAAAAGCCCTTTTATATTAATTACATAATATTGTACTGATTCAGAATAATGATACTGACAAGTAGAAAGAAAGGGGCAATTCAGGAACAAAGCTACGTATACAGAACCATTTTGAACATAAAGGAATCAGTGTGATAGAGCACACCATCCAAAAATGATACTGAGAGGACCTGTAGTCCCTGAAAAAAATTTAGATCCATGTATCATATCATATACACAGAATACGAATTAGTTAAATTCTAAACATTAAATTTTAAAAATCAGATCAGAACAGAACTAAAGTAAACTGTGTAGCATGTTAATTTTTATAATTTTGGAAGGGGATGAAAGCTAAAGAAAGATACAAATTCCAGGAGCCATTAATAAAAGACCAATAGTATCAGCAACTCCCGAGGCTGAGGCTGGAGAAATGCAAACTCAGTGGTTTGGAACATCCCTGCGTTCAATTCCCCTGTACTGTAAATAAATAAATAGATAACAACAGATTTCATCTCACAAAATTAAGTGAACTTGTTATGGATATAATTTGAGATTTCCCCCAAAGATTCATATGTTAGAAACTTTGTTCCCAGTGTGGCTGTGCTGGGAGGTGGTGGAAACTTAAAGAGGTGGGGGTCTCACATTGTTTGCATTATTATTTATAGTAAGCACATTTTCTTATGTAAAGAATAAAAGGTGAGGGGCTGGAACTGTGGCTCATAGGTTACAGCACTTGCCTGGCATGCTCCAGTATGTGGGTTTGGGCTCCAGCACCACATACACAACAATGTCTCGGAGCAACGAAAGTCACATGAAAAACTAAATAAAAAATTGATTCTCTTTCTCTTTCACTATCCTTCTCTCTATAGAAAGAAAGAAAGGAAAGGAAAGGTGAGCTGGAGTGGAGGGTGAGCAGTTGGAGCACTTGCCTGGCATGCGCAAGGACCTGGGTTCAAACTCCAGCACCACGTACACAACAAAGTGTAAAAAAAACAAAAATAAGATGAAAAATCAATAAACTTTTCTCTTTCTTTCTCTCTCTCTTAAAAAGAATAAAAGATACCATACTCTATGTAATTCAAGCATACACCACAGTGTTATTAGTGTTGTAATGAGCCCAGGAAGTTTCCCTGGGCCTCACTTTCCCTGGTGGGTTGCTGGCACTGAGGGCAGAGGCTCCAGGGGAAGAGAACAAAGCTGAGCCCACACTGATCTAGCACAGGAGAGGAAAGTGTGTGGAGTCCTCACTTCCTCTCAACTCCCAGCCCAAAGTTCTCACTCTCAGCGAGACACTTAAGAGTCAGCTTCCTTTAGAATCACTGCCTTCTTTTCCCCTTGTGCCTGGGCTTCAGTGGAAGCCCTCCCAGCGGGGACCAGCATTTCCCACAACCCCACAATGAGATGTCCACTTCTATCTCTTGGTATACTCCCTCGTGTCACAGGAGGAAACAACCCTGGGGCTCTCACTCTTTCCCTTTCCCAAACCTTCATTCTTGTTTAACTGAAACATTTAGAGGCAAAAACAAAACTTTTTTTGGTAATATGAGTTGAGCATGCCTAATCTAAAAATCCAAAATTTGAAATGCTTCAGTCTTTCAACTTTTTAAGCACAGGTATGATACCACAAGGGGAAAACTTCCTATGATGAAATTTTGTTTCACCAACAAAATTACTTAAAATATTGTAGAAAATTACTTTCAGCCTAAGTATATAAACACCCCTGGGTTCTAAAGTAAGGAGTCTGGATTTTAATCTGTGTCTAATTCTGAAACTCATACTTTTAGCCTAATAGCTAATGATAACCTATGGCACATGTCATTTTTTTTTTTTTTTAAAGAAAGAGGGACAGGGGGCTGGAATGGTGGCTCTGCGGTTACTGTGCTTGCCCAGCATACACAAGTACACGGATTCAAACCTCAGCACCCACATACACAGCTAAGTGTCAGAGCAATAAAAGCCATGTGAAAAACTCAATAAAAATTGATTCTCTCTGTCTCTCCATCTCTGTCTCATTGTCCTTCTCTCTTTGAGAGAGAGAGAGAGAGAGAGAGAGAATCAATTTTATGCTTCAGTTCGAATTCACATACTTGCGCATGCCAGACAAGCGCTGTAACTGCTGAGCCACTGCTCCAGCCTGGTACATGTCATTTTACAGGATCCCTTTGCATTACCCCATTACTGCCATTAAGTGGGGGGAAGAGAAGTAGAGGAGGCAATATGAAGCCCTTAGAGTCCCTTCAGTCTGAGAAAATGAATGTAACTAAAAGCTTCTTTCACTCCCTGTAAGTTTCAGCTGTGGTGGGTCAATAAATTTCCATACTAGACTGGAAATTTATAGCTGTGAAGGCATCCTGAAAATTTCCACAAACATGAAAAGTGATTTCAACAGTTGAAGATAGATGACCCGCCCAGTCGAGCTTTAGAGAAGACACTTCCAGGTCAGGTTCCCTGTCTAGCCTGGATGCCAGTGATTCACATATTGTGTGATTAAGTGGCAGGCTTATGTTTCCAGAACTAATGATTCTAAAGCTTTTTGTGGTATTACACTGAGACACATAAAAAAAAAAAACCTAAAAGCAATTAGAAGCAATCAAAGCATTTGGAAATTAAATTTCAATTTGTGCATTTGCTAAACTCTTCATCAAGAAAATCACTTTTTTAAACAGCCACAAATATGATACACAGAGAATTTAAAAAGTAATCAGTTTTAAAATGTACATGTGCTTCCCAGAAGGCTCAGGATGTTTAGGACTGAGCCATTTTTCACTTGTCATATTTCACAGCATTTATTTGGATGTGTGCTAACACTTCTTGAGTAATATTGTACTTTTAGTTTTGACAGATGAATGAGTGTGTAACTCCTTGTTAAGTCAGAAAGACCTTTATAAGCATCAAAGAATAAAAGTGACCCTGAACCATATGTAGAAGAGCTTCCAGCAAATGGTACTGGGCAGGCTTCTCTTATTTGGATTTATGCCTATGTAAGATGTTTGGAAAAAACTCCTTCCGTCACATTAGACCAGCTAGTCTTTAGTTCTTCAACATGCCATCATGTCCAACCTTGAAGAACCCACAAAGTGACACGGAAGTCAGGATTAGAAATTATCTTCCCATCTAAGCAATGCTTTAACTTCCTCAGTTAGCTCTTTGATTTTTCTCAGGGCCAAGTCCAATACCTTTTAGAATATGAAGTACAGCACTTCATCTTTCAGTAAATATCCCCTCTCCTTGGATTCATTAGTCATTTGTATATGGATTCTGAATTCTCTCAGATATGGTACTTTTTCTCATTGGTAGACCACTGGGTGGGCTAAGTTTTATTAAATGTGAAGAGATCTAGGTTTTTGGTGAATGCATGTGTATATGTGTGCGTGTGTGTGTGTAGATGTGTTGGAAAGCGTAGCAAGAAATGTTAGGTAGCTTAAAGAAATCTAGGTACTTTGGGCTGGAGCAGTGGCTCAGCAGTTATGGCGCTTGCCCAGCATGTGTGAGTCCACAGGTTCAAACCCAGCACCACATACACAAACTAAGTGTCGGAGCAAAGAAAGCCACATGAAAAACTAAATAAAATTGATTTTCTTTCTCTCTCTCTCTCTCTCTGTCTCACTACCCTCTCTCTAAAATAAATGAAAGAAAGAAAGAAAAAAGAAGAAATCTAGGTACCATTTCTACTTTCAAATTCCCATAAACATTTCAACAGGTGACTTTATTCTCTACAATGGAATAAATTATGGAGGTCAGAATGATTCAGCAAGAAGAAGAAAAATAATTTTGAAGGTCTCAGTTTGCATTTGATGGAAAAAGACAAAGTAATGCCAGAACTTGATCATGCTTTAGTGGTAATTTGATACATTCAATAAGTTACTTCAGTCCCATTTACTTGGATCAACAAGCTATGCGCAAGATCACTAAGTACTTGTTAACTTCCTCCTCCTGCTTGACAAATTAGACTTGGCTGTATAGTATGAATACACTGATTAGAAAAAAAAAATGAACTCAAAGCCTTCTAGAATTGGAATCTGTTGAACCTAGAATTGACTTTAGAGATCAACTATTTTGAAACACTTGTTTTACTAATGAGAAAGCTGAGACCAGAAAACTTGCCAATGTTGACACATTTAGTCAGTGGAAAGGTTTCTAAGGAGCCCAGGTTTTCTGACCTTTGATACAGTGATTTTTCACTGCTCACCTAAGGCCTCCTTAGAAGCAAGTCACCACATTTTTAGACTGTTGCCAGTGGTGTCTCCCTCCAAGTCCCAATGGCACACTTGTGGCATTTGACAAAGTCCAAATTTCCTCAGTACAGAACCTAGTTTTCTGCCCTGGTGCTCTGACTAAACTTTTTTATGTTTAGTTCTGCAGAGTACCTCATCTTGCAAAGTCTTGTCCGTACCTGCCTCCCACCAATCCCTGTAAATTCACATAACCCTTATTGTAGTTAAGCATAAAGTGCTCAAAACTCTATCTTATGTTGATACTGGATTACCATTTTGGATAATACAATCTTAAATAGCTCTACCAAGATTGAATTCAACATTAAACAGCAAATTGTATTTTACTATTAGTTTTTATAAAGATTACCTCTTTCATCCATCTGTATATTTTCCTGAAAAGTACTTAGTTAGTTTTTTATTATTGGAGCAGAATAGTTAGATAAAATCTGTAGATGATGCCAGTCTCCATTATAACCAGATTTCAGCCTCTCCTCAATATGTGCCTTTCATGCAAATGAGTCACGAGCAGCAAATATGACAAATTTGAGTTTAAGTTCCCAGCATCTAGGAGAGGTCATCATAAAGATGAACAATCAAAACATAAAATCCAAAGATTATTACATTAAGGGTTGAATTATCTTTGTTTTCAGCCGCTTACTGTGTGATCTTGATGGCATCAATGTCTCTGAGCTTCAGTAACATAATCTGTAAAATGGAAGTAATTAAGCTTGCTCTGCTGACTGCACTCCCGTACTGAACCCACTGATGGCTTCCCATAACACTCAGGATTCTGAACACTAAGTGTTATGGGAAGTGGCCTAAAACGTCCTTCCTGAACTGGCTCTCCTTTCTTCTCTATCACTCTGATGGGCACTTATATACCTCAAACACATCTCATTCATTTTCGCTAATTCAGCAAGCCTTTTCCTGCCTAGGATCTTTGGTCACTTTGTCACCTCTGTCTGAAACACTCCCCTTCCCCTTCTCCTCAGCCCAGCTGGCTCATATTTTAGCTTTTGGTTTAAATACCACCTCTTTGGAGGGCTTCCATGCTGCCCCACTTAAGTACAACCCCTTACCCTTTCCTCTTGGTTCAATCACTTTTTAAAATTTTTTATACCAGGAACTGAATGCCACTCAGAGGTGCTTAGCCATTGAGCCACATCTCCATCCCATTTTTATTTTTATTTATTTATTTTTTAAATTTTGAGACAAGGTCTTGCTAAGTTGCTCAGGGCCTTGATCAATTGCTGAGGCTGACTTTGAACCTGCAATGCTCCTGCCTCACCCTTCTGAACTGCTGGGATTATCGGTGTGCACCACAGTACCTGGCAGTTCCATTACGTTTTCAATCATATATGATCATTTATTTCTTTCATAATGCCTATCACCATTGTAATTGTATATGTTAAAATATGTATACTTATTTTCTTTTGTTATTTATGATTTTCCAACAAGTCTACACACTGCTTGAGGGTAGGATTCATGTCTATATCATTCATTGTGTATTTCTGACCCCCAAATGTACACACACAATACCGTTGCCAACTTAAAAAGTGATAAATATTCAAAAACATCCAAACAACTATTCACCAATATGCTTTACAAATGTAGGTGGAAAAATATGTAACAGAGGGTTATAAAATGAGTCTAGGCAACATATTATGCGATTGTACATCATAACCAAGTGAAATTTACCCTCAAAATGCAAGGTTGTGTGTAACATCAGAAAATCAACTAACATGTTAGACTATATTAATAGAAATGTGGATAAAAACCACATTATCATCTCAGTAGATGCAGAAAAGAGGATCACATACCTATTCATGATAAAAATTCTCAACAAACTTCTTCACCCTCTAATACCTAATAATCAACACTATACTTAATGGTCAAAGACTGAACATTCCCCCCTAAATAGCAGGGACGAAACAAGAATGTCATCCTTGTTACTTCTGTTCAAGATTGCACCCAAGATTTTGTCAAGTGCAACAAGGAATAAAATATATGAGACGGATAGATTGGAAAGGAAGAATTAAAATTGTACTTACAGATAGCAGTCTTACACACAGAAAATCCAAAGACTTGCACACACACACACACACACACACACACAAACTGCTAGAACTAATGATCTAAGTTTGTGAGGTCAGAATATGCAAAATCAATATGAAATCAATTTTATTCTGTTTATTTTAAACAGATACATTAAAACATAAAATTATACATATTGGGGTTGGGGATTTAGCTCAGTGGCAGAGCGCTTGCCTAGCATGCGCAAGGCCCCAAGTTCGATCCTCAACCCTGAAAAATATTATACACGTTAATGGGGTACCATGTAACATTGTTATACATATATACTTTGTATAATATTTAAATTAGGCTAAACATATCTGTCTCCTCAAATGTTTATCATTTCTTTTTGGTGAAAATTTTCAAAACCCTTTCTTCTGGCTTTTTGAAATGTCTAGTTCATTACTATTACCTATAACCCTCCTACTAAGCATACAATAGCACACCAGAACTTCCTAGTACTTTCCCCAATCCCTACTCCCCCTGGTCCCTGGTAATCACCATTCCACTCTCAACTTCTATATGATCAACTTTCTAATAGATTCCATATATGAATATGATCATATGGTACTTGTCTTTCTGTGCCTGACTTATTTCACTTAACATAATGATCTCCAGTTCCATCCATGTTGTTGCAAACAAAAGTATTTAATTCTTTTTATGGCTGAATAGTATTCCATTGTGTACAGCTACTATATTTTCTTTATCCATTCATCTGGTGATGGACACCTAGGTTGGTTCCATTTCTTGGCTACTGTGAATAGAGTTGCAATGAACGTGGCAGAGTGTATGTCTGTATAAGATCCTAATTTCATTTCCTTTGACTGTCGTACCAAGTAGTGAGATTGCTGAATTATATGGTAATTATAATTTTTTTGAGGAACCTAATACTATCTTCCAAGGTGGCTGTACTAATTTACATTCCTAACTATAGTATGCAAAGTTTCCCTTTTTTCTACATTCTCACCAGAAAGTTACTCTTTTTTGATGATAACTATTTTTACTCAGGTGAAGTGATATCTCATTGTGCTAATTTCATTTTTATAAACTAGCAGCAAAAAAATCAAAATTAAATTAAATAAATAATCCAACTCACAATATTATCAAAAAGTTCAAAATACTTAAAAACATATTTAACAAAAGAAGTGCAGAACTTGTACACTGATAACTGAGATATTGCTGAGAGAAATTAAAGAAGACAAATAAGGACTTATTTTGTATTTATGCATCAGAAAGACTTAATATTGTTAAGTTGGCAATTTCCTCCAAGTTAACCTATCGACTCAGTGCAATTCTTTAAAAAATCCCTGCAGGCTTTTTAATAAAAATTGGGAAGCAGATCCTAAAATTTATAGAGAAACACATAAAGCCTAAAATAGCCAAAACTACTTCAAAAAAAAAAACACAAGACTCACATTACTGATTTAAGACTTACCATAAACCTTTAATAATTAGCATAAGGATGGGAATAGATAGATCAATACAACGGAATGGAGAACCCTCAGACAAGCCTATACATATGGGATCAATACATGTTTGTATAGTTTCCAAGGTAATCCAATAGGTTAAGAATTATCTTTTTAACAAATGGTGTTGGAAAAACTGCCTTTCTAGCATGAAAAAATCAACCTAACCCCTTTCGAATATCCCATGCAGTATAAGGTAAAAAAACAGGATCTGCCATTGTATCTGCTTTTCATGACTCTAGTCTTTAGCTTATAATATTCCCTCCAACATTATATGAATTTCATAACATTGCTCAAATTAAAGTCTTTTCTGTTTTATAAGAGAGAGGGAGAGAGAGAGAGAGAGAGAGAGAATCAATTTTATTTAGTTTTTCTTGTGATTTTTGTTGCTTTGATGCTTTGTTGTGTACATGGTGCTGGGGTTACTACCTGCATCCTCTCACATGCCAGGCAAGTGCCGTAACCACTGAGCCCCTGATCCAGCCCTCAAGTTAAAGTCTTAATGGAGTCTTCCTGATCAACCTCAACCAGACAAGCAAGAGTCTAAAACCTCCTTCAGATATAGAGAAACAAAAGCAATTTAAAGGAGTGAATGCCTCCTGTCTTTTGAAAACTTTATGCAACCACAGTACATAGTTCAGTTCTTGTGGTCAACCAGACCATACATACCCCAGGCCCAGAATACCAGACAGACTGGATCTTCCCCATGTTGGACTCATGCCTCTCCACACTGAGCAGCCTGCAAGCCTCCCTGGTGAGTTCTTGTTGGTTTGGAGCACTAGTGAAAACTAATTGAGAGAGTTTTGAAGATTGAGATTCCTTTTCATTTATATCAGCTGTCACTTTGATTTGTGATAAGCATAGTTTCATAGCAGGAGAGGAGAGTAACCTGGCACACAGGTTACTCACAGGCAGGACCAACATAGGGAAGATTGACCTAACATTGAGACAAGTACAGAATCTCATATTGGCAAGTAAGGATGATGACCTAGGGTCTCAAAAATTTGTTTTATTCCAGGCAAAGGGATAGCAAAGGGGTGGCAGATAGAAGAGTCCAAGAAGGAAGTGATGTCTTTGCAATTAGATGGTGAACTTGCAAAGTAGTCTGATGTTATGGTTTGAAGGTGTCCCTCAAAAGCTCATATGTAAAAAAAAAAAAAATTCACATGTGACAATTCAGGAAGGTTGAGGTGAAATGACTGGGTTATAAGAGCCTTAACCCAATCAGTGAGTGAAGCCCCTCATAGGGATTAACTGGTAACCATAGGCTGGTAGGGCGTGGCTGGAGGAGGTGGGTCATTGGGGAAGTACCTTTAGGGTATATATTCTGGATCTGGCATGGAGTTTCTCTCTCTGATCCCTGAAGCCAAGCCTTCTTCCACGATGTTCAGCTTCACTTCAAGACCCAAAGAATGGAGCTGGCCTTCTATGGACTAAGACTTCTGAAACCATGAACCCCTAAATAAACTTTTCCTACTAAAATTGTTCTTGTCAGGTATTTTAGTCACAGCATTGAAAAAGCTGCCTAAAACATCTGATATAGAACCTTCAGAATACAGGAGGCAGGCAAACAACAGAGGAAAATTTGTACCTGAGGAAACAGAGCCTTTGCTCTGGTTAAGTAAAAATGATGGGAGGCCATTGTTTTGGACTGCACTCCTGCCTTAGGCCCTAACAGTCCAAACCAAACCAAAATGGAGGCATTTATGCTAAATGCCATATGATCAAGCAAACTTTAAGGAAGCAGACCCCCCAAATAAATAAGTTTTTCCTGAAAATAAGAGATACCAAGCTATCTGAATCAGCACAACAAGGAAGTCCTCTGCTTTAAGTCTTACAAAATAGTAATTTGAAGTAACTTGATGTTAACCAATTAGTTATTTTTCATATCATTCTGTTTCCATGGTTCATCTTCAAAACCCACTTGCTGTGGTTTGAATGTGTTCCCCAAAATTCGTGTGTAAGAAACTTAATCCCCAATGCAACAGTGTTGAGAGGTGGAACCTTTAAGATGTGATTCGGTTATGAGGGCTCTGCACTCAGGAATGGGTTAATGCTGCTATCTCAGGAATGGATTATTTATCACAATTGTGGCTTTTTATAAAGGCAAGTTTGGTTCCCTCTGCTCTCTCACTCTCATCCTTTCTTCCCCTTCTGCCTTCCACCATGGAATGATGCAGCACATTGGCATTTGCTAGTTACCAACATTACGTTCTTGGACTTCCCAGTCTCTAAAACCTTAAGACCAATAAATTTCTGTTCATTATAAATTTCCCAGGTTCAGGTATTCTGTTACAGTAACAGAAAACAGAGTAAGTTACCTCTATTCTACTATTGCCTAGAGGGAACTCTCATTCTGTTTTGTAGACTGGAGGCTACCCAGGTTCATGAATCAAAAATAAAATACAATTAAATCTTAAAATTGATCATAATTTTATCTTCTGAAACTCCCAAGCAAAGGTTCAGGGGCAAATACCTGTCTTCAGAAAGGGAGATAAAGTAAGCTTTCTGTGAAGAAAAAGATAAATAAATAAAGAGCTGGAACGGAACTGACTTTGAAAAAATATATATATATGTATTCAATGTGTATATATATATATTCAATGTGTGTATATATATATATTCAATGTGTATATATATATTCAATGTATATATATATATATTCAATGTATATATATATTCAATGTGTATGTGTATGTATATATATCTATATATACATACACATACGTATACATACATAACAAGACTGGATGTGGGCACACCTATAATCCTAGCTACTCAGAAGGCTAAGGCAGGAAGATCACAAGTTCATTGTCAGCCAGGCAACTTAGCAAGACCCTGTCTCAAAATAAAAAATAAAAAGAACTGAGGATGTAGCTCAGTAGAGCATTGTTGGATTTGATCCCCAGTATTGCAACAAATTTTATATATCAGAAAGTATGTGGAAAGGGACCATGCCCAAGGGGCTATGGCCTATGTCAGCAATATAGCACTATATCCTGAGTCTTACATCTAAAACACTGTAATTACAATCAACAGAGGTTTCAGAGAGGATGTTTGCATTGGTCACTGTCTCATCTACTTCCTCTATTAAGTCAGGCTAGTCCTTACTATATCTCCTATTTGGCTCAGAACTTAGATGAAAAACAAAATAAAAGAAACAAATAAGACCTCAACTCTCTGTAAACCCTTTTCACTAATATGACCTCTGTTTTACCAGACTTCAACAGCCCATTAGTTTTCTCATTTGCAGTAAAAATGGATAATATACCTGCTGTTGCAGGGGATTTCTTATGTTGTGCTCTGTCCAGCTGTTTTAATGAGCTTTTTCATCTCTGTGACCAAAAGACCTGAGAAGAACAATGCGGAAAAGGAAAAGCTCAAATTTGGCTCTTGGTTTCAGAGGTTAAGTTCATGGTGAGCTGACTCCTTTGCTCTGGGCCCAAACTGAGGCAAAACATCATGGTGGAAGGGTGTGGAGGAAGGAAGTGGTTGAGGACATGCAGGCTAGGAAGCAGAAAGAGCTCCACTCTCCAGGGACAAAATGTAAACCCCAAAGGCCTATCTCTTCCAGCTACACCTTACTGTTGCCATCCAGTTAATCCCTATCCGTGGATGGCTTTCATAATCTAATCATTTCACCTCCGCATCAGGTGCTTTCAGTGGACACCTCATATCTAGACTGTAACATCAACAGATCTCACACTTACCTTGCTTTTGGGCTTCTGGTTGTTGCCCCAGTTCTTCCTATAATACATCCTTTCACTGCCACTCTCTGAAGCCCATGGATTTCTCTGGTGACCAGAAATTTTTGATTCCCAGCCCCAATGCTGTTTGAGTTAGGAGTGGCTTGGTTATGCTGTAGTAACAAATGACCTCCAAAATTGCAATGACTTATAACACAAAGTTTTATTTCTTACTACTTCACGTTCATTACATTTTAGTTTCACTCATATTCATTTCTTTCAACATGGAACAGAGGTTGATGGATCAGCCTCTATCTGGATCATTACCAATCTCATGGTTGAGAAAAAGGAGAAACAATAAACCACAAACTGGGTCTAAAAGTGACTGTCTGGAAATGACACATGCCACTTCTGCTTCTGCTTCATTAGCCTGAGGAAATTTCATGGACTGGCCCGACATCAGTGGTATAGGGAAGTATCATCTTCCCTCAGCTGCTTGTGTTCAGGAGCAACAATTCAGTTTACCACATATGCTGTTGCAATCAGAGGTACACGGCCTACCATACATACTGCTTCTCTATTAGGATATATGTGCCACTGCATAGGGACAAGCAGCTCTGGGGTCATTGGCTAGGACTGAGCTGCTGACTGGTGCTTTGGCCCCCTAGTTGATTTTCTAAAATTTCTTCTCCTCATTCCATCATAGGACCAATCCATCATGTTCTTGTCCTGCCATAGGACAGGCTTAGGTCAAGCTTAACAAAAGAGGAACAGACATGTAATGCCTCCTTTCCCCCTCTTAGCAGCTCAGCCAGAGGTTTTCCTGGGCTTTCATTTTGGCCCATGAAGCATCTTCCTGAAACACTGTTTTGATTGATGGATTTTCACCCTGGCTGGCCATGTCATAGTACACTGCCAGAAAATTCAGTTGGTCTTATATTTCTTCCTGCAGTGATTTCTTCTACTCCTACTCCTTCTCTGTCTCCTTCTCCTTCTTCCTCCTCCCCTCCTCCTCCTCCTCCTCCTTCTTCTCCTTCTTCTTAACTTCTCCTCCTCCTCCTCCTCCTTCTTCTTCTTTTTTTTTTTTTAGCACTTTTTAAAATCCTAATTCACTTTGAGTTTTGGCCTGGCTGGCACTATTATCATAGGTTTCTGTAATTCTTTTCAATTTATCTCTCTGGAACTCAAATTCCTCCAGACCTCTCAAGACCCTGAGGATGAATGAAGTCCCATTTACAGTAATAATTCAATATTCCCTGGTGCATCTTGCCTACTCACTCATGTAAAACCTTTTGACCTATGGGGCTGGAGCAGTGGCTTGGCAGTTACACAGCTTGCAGCGCTTGTCTGGCATGCGTAAGTACACAGGTTCAAACCCCAGTACCATGTACACAGAGAAGTCTCTGAGCAATGACAGTCACATGAAAAACTAGATAAAAATTGTTTCTCTCTTTCTCTCTCTCTCTCTCACTGTCCCTCTCTCTTAAAAAAAAAATCAGCTCTTATTTAAAACAACAGCAACAACAACCAAAAAACCTCCTGCCCTCACCAGCGGTCTCTCCAGTTTATTTCTTAACGGGTTGAAGAATGAGAGCTGAAATTAGGGGTTCTCTTACTTTCTTCTGTCTGGGCTCCCATTCTATGGATATCCATTGTTAATGGACCCAAAGTTGCTCTTAAGTTCATTAAGTTGCAAGTCACAGAAATTAACTGAGCTAACTTAATCAAAATTATAAATCAAATTTATAAGGGGCTGGAGTGGTGGCTCAGCAGTAGAGCACTTGCCTGGCATGCATGAGGACCTGGGTTCAATCTCCAGCACCATATACACAACAAAATGTCAGAAAAACAAAAACCAGATGAAAAATAAAATGAAATTGATTCTTTCTCTCTCTTTTATTATGGTTAGGATAATAGGCCATCTCAGAATAGATGGAATGCCGCTGGCTATCAAGCAAGTGCTACTAGATTAGAAAAAAGAAACTAAGAATGCACCTCATCTTTTTCCTACTTGTTCCAATGTCTGCTTTATGACCTTGCCTCTGTAAACTTGGACTTTCCACCCTGGAGTCCACATGGGAGAGATTCTCTAGTTCTCCCTGAATCTCAAAATCAGTTTTTGCTTAGGAGGATCCCATCGTCCAAGCTTCGGTTTTAGTAAATGAGGGTCACTTAGAAAACAACAAAAGCAGGTGCTGGAGAATTATTCCATGGGTTAGGCAGAATCAGGTGAGAATGGGGGAAGATTTTTCTTGAATTTGCCAGGCGTTCTCGTTATCTATTATACTAGTTTTCTAGAGAAGCCAAAACAAAGTTCCAAGCCCAAGTGGCTTAAACAGCAGAAATCCAATGCTCACAGTTTGGAGGTATCCAAGATTGAGGTGCTGACAGTTTCAGTGTCTTCTGAGGCCTCTCTCCTTGGCTTGCAGACGTGTCCTCGTGGTTTTTCTTTGTGCACTCTTATCTCTGGTGTCTCTCTGTTCATCCTCACCTCTTCTTACATATACCAGTCACATGGGATTAATCATGGCCCACTCTAATAACCTCATTTTAACTCAGGTACCACTTTAGAGGCTCTATCTCCAAATACAAATATACTCAGAGAGTGAGCGAGTCAGCATGTGAATTTTGGAGGGATACAATTCAGCCCATAACATCTACTATTGCCTAACAACTCACCTTAAAACACTGGTGCAAATCAAAAAAGTTTCCTTTGCTCAAGGATGATAAAGTTCATATATTCAGAAAGAGCTCCATGTTTGCCCCTTGATATCTGGGGCCTTGGCTTGGATGATGTAACTGTTTGGGTTCCAGTAAATAGCTGGACCACAGCAATCTCTTCTGAGATGGCTTATTCACTCACACATTCTGTGCTCGAGCTGAAATGGCTGTAGCATTACGCTCAGATGACACAGTCAGTCTAACTGACGGCTATAAGGCGCCTTCCATGTGATTGGGCTTCCTCCCAGCGTTACAAGTAGGCCCCAGGAATTCTAGGTATCAACTTCTTTTTCACCCTGTAAAATTAAAATTATGCAGTGGTAATAAATAATCCCCAAATCTTGACTTCCAACAATAATGATTTGTTCCTGGTTCATATTCTAGCCACAATAGTGACTCATAAGGGAATTTTGCTCATTGAGGTCCATCAAGGGTCCAAGCTGATAGAGGAGTCACAATCCCAAAATTGCTAGTTGCTGGTCTAGAGAAAGAGGTCTGGAGAGCACTGCATGCATGGCCCTTTAAACATTCAAAATAGTGCTTTAACTGCATCACATACATTTTGGAATGTACTTTCCATTTATGTTTCATTCAAAATATTTGCTAACTTCCCTTGTGATTTCTTCTTTGATTCATAGGTTATTAGCGCTGTGTTGTTTTAATTACAAATAATTTTTCAGCTATCATTTTGTTACTGATTTCTACTTTAATACTTTGTGGTCAGAAGATTATAATCTGTATTGTTTGATTAAAACAGATTATTTCAATCCTTTAAAAAAATTCAAGCCTGTGCCATGGCACAGAAAGTGTTATCTCTTGGAAAATGTTCCAAGTGCATTTGAAAAGATTATATGTTCTCCTATGGTTGGATGGATCATGGTAGAAGTGCATGGTGTAGGAAGCTGCTGTGGGTGGTGGCCGGGAAGCTAAGGGCACACCCCCAATGACCTAACTTCCTTCCATCAGGCCCCACCTCCTAAAGGTTACAACACCTCCCCATGATGCCACAAGCCGGTGACCATACCTTCAACACAAGGCCCTTTGGGGGACATTTCACATCTACGCTATAGAAAAAAAGAAAAATTTGAGGTGATAATCTTCTTTTCAAGCTGCTTTTTAGAGTTTCCCTTTATCACTTGCTCAGTACTCAATTCTGTTGTGGCTCAGCGTGGTTTTCTTTGTGCTCATTCTCTGCTGTGCATTGATTTTAGAACTATGTTTTTTAGCTTGCATGGAATTTGGAAAAATTTGAGCCAAAATTTCTTTAAATATTTTTTTCCTGCCTCCTCCCTCTTTTTACAATCCAGTTATACATACATTTATCTTCTGGACGTTTACCAGAGCTCACTGATGCTCTATTCATTTTTTTAATTTTTTTTGTACTTTTCTGTGCTTCAAAACAAAAACAACAAACAAACAAAAAAACCCTTGCTATGCTTTCAAGTTCACTGATCTTTTCTTCTATAGTCTGGCTTACTATTAATACCATCCAGGAATTTTTTGTTGTTGTTGTTGTTTCTGGCACTGGAAGTTAACCCCAAAATGCTTTACAACTGAGTCACATCCCATTCAGTCATCTTAAAGTGGGAGGGGGGAGAGAAAGAAAGAAAGAGAGGGAGATAGAGAAAAGAGAGAGAGAGGAAGAGAGAATCAATTTTATTTATTTTTCCATCTGGCCTTTGTTTCTCTATCACTTAGTTGTGTGTGTGGTGCTGGGGTTCAAACCCTGGTCCTCGCACTTGTCAGGGAAGTGCTCCAACTGCTGAGTCACTGCTCCAGCCCCTTATTTTTAATTATTTATTTATTTTTTCTTTTTTTAAAGAGAGAGGGACAGTGAGAGAGAGAGAGAAAAGGAGAAAGAATCAATTTTATATAGTTTTTTGTGTGGCTTTTGTTGCTCCAAAACTTCATTGTGTTGGGTTTGAACCTGTGCACTCATGCATGGCAGACTGGGATATGAACCCATGTATTTGTGCATGCCAGGCAAGCACCACAATTGCTGAGCCACCTCTCCAGCCCCCCCTTATTTTTTTTATTTTGAAGCAGGGTCTCAATATTGCAGAGACCGACCTTAAACTTGCAATTATCCTGCCTCAAATTCCTGAGACTATGGGATTACAATTGTGTAGCATTGCGCCTGGCTCCAATGTATTTTTCATCAAAGATTTTTTATTTCATTTTTACCTCTAATTGTTCCTTTTCAGTCTCTTTTTAATTTCTTCCATTTCTCTCCTAGTCATGTAATATCTGTGTCCTTTTTATCCTCGGTCATATATTTCATGCTTACGCTTGTTATTTTAATACCTTAATCTATTAATTAGGGGTGGGGGTTTTAGCTCAGTGGCAAAGCGCTTGCCTAGCACGTGAAAGGCCATGAGTTTGGGCCTCAGCCTTGAAAAAAGAAAAGAAAAGAAAAAATCGATTAATTATATCATCTCTCATTCATGGGTCTACTTATGTCAAATGACTTTTTTCCTGGTTATATATATATTTGAGTTTCTTTGTATATCTAGTAATTTTTTTATTGGATGATGAATATTGTGAATTTTATATTGTTTAGGGCTAAATGTTGTATTCCTTTAAAAAAGTGTTGAATATTTTCTGGCTGGTAGACAAGTTAGTGGAAGGTTAGTTTGATCCTTTTGAGATTGTTCTTGAAGAATCTTTCTAGAGCTAATGCAGTCCCTGTTCTAAGATGTATCCTTTGTGTGTCTCTAGTGAATGTACTCAAAGAAGTTTCTCTCACTTTATTGGAAGACTCTAACAGTTCATGTGTGACCTCAGGGACTGTTCATCTTGTGGATCCCCAATAATTGTTCCTTTCTTCAGAACTGCTCTTTTCCTGCTTCATGCGTCTTACCTGGAATTTTATCAAAATATAAGAAAATTCAAGTGCAAATTTCTAGAGCTCTTTCTTTCTGAAGCTCTGTTCTTTTGAGAACACCATCTGACATATTCTAGTTGTCTGAGATCTAATCTCTGTCTCTTTGCTTTGAAAATTGTTTAACTCCTTCAGTGTCACAGTCTAAGAACTGATTTGTCCCAAGAAACAAAAAGCCTTGGCAGTGGTAGGGGCTACCTATTTTTTTTTTCTCTCTTCTCTCAGGAATCAGCTTCCATTGATGCTTTTTGCTTTGTGTCTGAATACAGGTACTTCCTATATTATGTTCATTTTTCTAGTTGTTTATGGTGGGAAGTTAATTCCATAATTTTATTGTCCCATGCTGGAAAAAGAAAGGGCAAATCAAAACACTTAACTAAGAGGTTTAGCTACTACAGTTGTGTACTAGTCTGTTTAAAATTCCTGGCATTCAAATATTATAGGAGCAATAACATCTGAACATGTGCTTTGTTTCTCTTTTGTCTTTTTTAAAGAGAGAGTGAGACAATCAAACTTGTTTACTTTTTCATCTGGATTTTCGTTTCCTGAGACTTAGTTGTATGTGGTACTGGGTTCAAATCAAGGTCCTCGGGCATGCCAGGCGAGCTGTCTACTGCTAAGCCACCACTCGGGCCCTTAAACATATGCTTTTAAAATATTCACAATTGACTTTTGATATCGTCAAAGATATTTAAGAGCTTTCTTCTATATGAGAAATATTCAGAATCAAAGGGTAAGGATTTTGTTTACAGACTCTCTTATTCTCTGGGCATTTTATTACCTTTTTCTTTTCTTGTATTTTGAAAAACTGCTTTCATATAGTCTGATGAATATTCATGATTATTTTTTCAGCTTTCTCTTCCTGTATTCTAATATTCTACACATTGCTGGTATTCAGAATTCTATTATTCTACGTAATCATAATGTTTTTCTTTTTTTAAGGTCCAAGTACACAGTTCCCCTCCTCACTCCTTCCCCTTCCCACTTTGAAATAAAAAGATTATGAGGATAGACTACTACTGCTGTTTGTAGAAGAATGAGACTTTGAGCTCTTATTTGTCTGTGCATGTGAAATTTTTCATCCTTTTTATGTCTTGTCTGCAGGCCAATCCTGTGATCTGCATGAGGGAAGCATTTGTAAGGCAGTTTGTAGAATATATTCTCTTTTAATATCCACCCTGTCTATTCCCCTCCTTGTTTAATTTCAGCCAAATGGCTTCTGAGTCCATTTTACTGATGGGGTAGACATATGCCATCAGTTTTAGTATGGTCTCTCAATAACAGTGTGTCATAATTGAAGACATAGTTGAATCACGATTATCTTTACTTTCCCTAGAGCCCTTGCCCTCTGTGGTTTTGGTTTTATATAGCAGGAGTGGAGCAGCAGCACACAGGAGGCATTGCCAGCGCCTGTCACCCCTCAGATCAGCAGAAGACTCTTGGCCTTGAGGAGAGATGGCTTGGTAAAGCAAAAAGGGAAAAGCAAGGGGTTGGGGATTTAGCTCAGTGGCAGAGTGCTTGCCTAGCATGCGCAAAGTCCTCAGCCTTGAAAAAAAAAAAAGCAGGAGTGCAAGCAGCTGTATCTGTTATTTTGGGGAATCTGATAAATATAAATAGGACCTGTCTCTATTATTGTCAGAATTTTGTGAGTCCTCACTACTATGTATTTTCCATGACCATAATTTTGCAGAGGACACATATGACTCCTTCTGGGAGTGTATATGAAATTTATGGAAAAGGAATGTCTGCGCTTGAATAAAAAAAAATAACTTGTTATGGGTGCCCTGATTATCAAATGTGAAAGGACCAAATACTGACAAATGATTGATACACTGATGTATGAAAAGCAGAGAGAGCGATGCTGCCTAGGGTGCAGTAGTCCATTGCGCCTGGCTACCAGCTCCTGCAGCCCTGCCCACTGTGGGCTGGCACAGCACCCGGAGAAAGCCCAGCAGGTCTGCGGACCTGGCAGCGAGAATAGAGGAGGAGGAGACGACAGACAGCAAGGCCCAGGAGGAAAGGCATCCAAAGAGGAACAAGTGGGAGAAAATATCAACACGAAAAAATGCCCAAAAGGAAAAGGGAGATAAGGGCAAGATGCTAACAAAGGGAACCCTTGGTCCTCCCTTTGGAAGCTGGTGACTTTGTACCTAGAGGAAATCATAGGTGGTACCGCGTTAGGCAGCCCCTTCCGGCACTGTAGATGGGAACTGATGCACAGGCTTGGAGAGCCACAGGCAAGGATGAGAGAAGAGAATGTGGAAAGGTTCGGGGAGGGGGTGAGACAGCTCTTGGAAAAGCCGAGGGAAAGACAGTTGAGTCATACATAGCCTGTGTGCAGTTAGCCCTGACCCTCCTCACCATGCCCATCACGCTGAGTTTTACCTTATGCCCTGAATCCTGATGTTTTCCTTGAAGTTAATAGCAAGACCCTTCCTTCCTAAACTTAAACGTTTGCGTTGCACCATTGTAAGCCTTTTGATGTCATTCATCCTGACGGGTCGCCTGTTACCAGATTCTAATTATTGAATGTTTGTGTTTTTGACCCATTTGACCCATTCTGTAAGGTTTTGTTAGCAGAATTTACCTATTGCATGGAAAGATGCTTATTGTATATTGTGAAGTTAATAAAGCAGTTTCAAAAAGCAAAAAAAAAAAAAAAAGAAAGAAAAGCAGTCAGAGGAGAAAACAAAAGTAGTTTCTAAAATGTAGAGTTTTTTTTCTTTTTATTTATAGTATTGAACCACAGAGCTATATCCCAATTCCTCTTTAGTTTTTATTTTGAAGGGTTGGGGATTTAGCTCAGTGGCAGAGTGCTTGCCTAGCATGCGCAAGGCCCTGAGTTCGATTCTCAGCCCTGAACAAAAAAAATAATAGTTTTTATTTTGAGACTGGGCCTCACTAAATTGTCAAGGCTGACTTAAACTTGCAATCTTCCTGCCTCAGCCTCCCGAGTCTCTGGGATTATAGTCGTGCTACACAGAGTCTGGCTGGCATTTTTTTTTTATCCAAAGAAAGTTTAAAATAATTTTTTATTTTTTTAATTTGAAAATCATTGTAATTATGTGTTTTTAATTAGTTCAACAAAGTCTTACGTATTAGGGGGATTTGTTGCTACACATTTATACATGCATATTAATGACATGAAATTTGAACTTGATCCTTATCCAGGATCTCCCCTGTTTTGCCTGCTCCCTGTTCTCTTGTCTTCACTGTAATTCCACTCATTACAGATATCAATTTCCATATAAATATATTAATTTTTGAATTTTCTAGTTTTAAATGCCTACATAAACATTATTTGGCTTCTCAGGGGAGTCGAGTGTACCCTATAGTATTGATAATCCCCCTTTTTCCTCCCTCTTCTCTCTCCCTCTCCCTTTCCCCTACCTTCTCACCGCCTTCATAGCTACAGTTCCCCCAGATTATATGATACTTCAAATTTGGTGAATCTAGTAAATAAACTTGACTTTCACCCTATCCTAGCTTTCACTTTAGCTTCCACATATTAGAGAAAATATTCAACCATTAAGTCTCTGTTTGGCTTGTTTCACTCAGCATGATTTTTTCCATTTCCATCCATTTACCTACAAAAGCCATGATATAGTTCCTTCTAATAGCTGAGTAGAACTCCATTATGTGTGCATACATATATATGTACACATCATATGCATATATGATATGATACACATATACATATATTTGTAGACATATATATATATATATATATATATCACAGTTTTTGGATCCATTCATCCAGTGAAGGGCATCTGGATTGATTTCATAATGTAACTATTGTGAATTGAGCTGCTATCAACATTGATGTAGCTGTGTCTTTGTAATATGCTGATTCTAGCTCTTCTGGGAAAATACTCAGGAATTGGGATAGCTGGGTTGTACAGTGGTTCCATCCCTAATTTTTTGGAGTCTCCACACTGCTTTCCAGAGTGGTTGTACTAGTCTGCAGTCCCACCAACAGTGTGTTAGTGTTCCTTTTTCCCCACATCCTCTCCAGCATCTATTATTGTTCATATTCTTCATCTTGGTTATTCTGATTGGAGTGAGGTGAAACTTTAACATAGTTTTGATTTGCATTCTCTGATTGCTAGTGATGTAGAACACTTTCTCATGTATTCATTGACTTTTTGAACTCCATCTGTTGCGAAGTTTTAAAACTACCTAAACCCAGCCGTATTTACACTTCTCATCACACATAATCGATGTTAGTATTTAAGCATCCTAGGTGCTATTTTGGTTATTTTTAAATCCTTAAAGAACCTTTAGTTTTATGTTCAGATTTTTTTTCACATAAATCCACAAATAGGCTTAGTGTATTCAAAGGCTGTTTTGTGAACAAGTTTGCCACTCTTATATCACTGAATGCAAGTTCATAATTGTTTTTAATCAATGATTGTGAGGTGTCCTCTTTTTTTTTTTTTAGATAAAAGGTCAATTTTCCCCAACACTTAATGAACTGAAGTTCATTTTACCTTCTTCAAAAAAACACGAACATTATTTCCATGCTATCATAAAATGCTTGATTACACTGATATTTGAGAAATCTGTGACCACATCAAAATGGTTTGATAGTGGTTTCCCAGAACAATTGAGCATTTGTATCACAAATGCATAGAGAGAGCACAAGCACAGTGGCTTATTAGAGTCTAAGAGCTGAAAAAGGAGTGAATAATATTAATATTATCTTAAATAACATTGACAATATCTTGTGAAAATCCATAGATAAACAACAGATTAAAAGACAGGATTCCTTGATATTATTGTATCTATGTAAACTAAATTCACAACCATGTATATACTATTAGATGGGATTTTTCTTTAAACATTATGAATGAATACAAGCATTTCCCTGCTCTCTCCTGAAACCATAGTAAAATTACAATTAAAAACTTCTTTATTTTTTTTCCACATTTATTAGAAGTATATAGCGATACAGGATACAGATGAGGGAGAAACATTGTCAAAACAATAGCAATCAATGTGTATAAACTTTGTTAAACCAGGGGTAATGCTAACGCATAGATAAGCTACTATGGGTTTCATCTATTGCAGTTTCCCCCAGAAGAACTCATGTGTTAAATGGGTATCTAGTGTAGGAATAACATCAGCTTCTGGGATGGTTCCCCCATCTTCCCAATCACCAGATTCCTATGAGTTCTTCATATACCCTCCCCCCTCCCCATCCCCTTCCCTACACCTCCAAGTTACCTAGGGAGCTTTCACTCCTGTTGCTTTGAAAGTCATTCAATTTGAGTAAAAACTTCTTTAAAAATAAACAAAATCCCAGAAATAAACAAGAGGACAAAGGAAATGTTATAGATGCCAGGAGATGAGAGATGATGTCACTTAGAGTTCAGATCCTGGACAGCAGAATACAAGCAGTAACTGAGTTGGAAAGCCAAAGAAATAGGAGGCAATAAGAAGGAAGTCGGTTAATTCCCCTGTACTCCAGAAAGGCTCAGGAATTGATAAATTTGATTATTTTTGTGGTAAATGTGCATAATTGCTTAAAAGTTTATTTAAAAAAATTAGACCCTCTAATTTTGCTAACCTCACATAGTGAGGAGATAATCCTGGCAAAACCTGAAGATTTTTTGTACAGAAAACTAAGTCAGAGGAAGTCAGGATATTCAGAAAATAGATAATGAGGCTATACAGTGACTAAGAGTTCACACCCAGTTCATTTGCCCCCACTTTCCTCTAAGAGCACAGTCTGTCAGATTGCATATTATTTTTAGACTGGAGATGGAATTCTTCACTATTCTAAGAAAAAATACCTGTAGATGATGGTAACTGGCGAGTCCCTCAGAGAATAGCCACACTGTCTTCTAGGAAAGCCCACCACACCACTTCCACAGAGAGTTTCCAATCCGTGTGGAGACCCTCACTCACTAACATGGTTGGAAAGTTGGGAGTCATCAGCCATTTGGTAACAACCCTAACACTACACATAGATACCGAAATGGAAACAAAAAGAAATCCTAAAGAAAAAGAGTCAATACCAAGACCGGAAGTAAACTTCAAACCTTTAGTGTTCTCAGATATGGCAAAGGTCCTTATGTCCAAGAGGGAGTCAAGTTTCTGCACTGAAATTGAAGGTATAATAGTTAATATGAAAAATGTAATAGAATGAATAGAAGAGTAGGAGAGTAAGCGGGGACATCTTCTAGAACTTAGAACAAGACAGTGAGATAGAAGAATAGAAAAGGTAAGAAAATTAGAGGATCAGACAGGATATTCAACATCTAAACATTCTAGAGAGAATAAAGTAAAGAGGAGAAATTATTAAAGAATCCTACAACAGCAATTTCCAGAACTGAAGGATGAAAATTCAGAGTGGAAGGCCTGCTGGGTGCCCAACATAATGGGGAAGGACTTGTTCCACACCAGGACATCTCATTGCAAAATGTAAAGATTATTAGGAAGAGAGCCATGGTTCTAAGAGCTCAGGGGGTGCAGGGGGAATGAATAGGTTCCATAGGAAGAAATGGGAAAGAGACGACAACTAGAAAACAATGCATCATAGCTTCAATATTTTAAGGGAAATCAACTTTTCAATCTAGAATTCTATACTCACTTCAAATACCAAATGTAAAGAGAATAAAGCGTCTAGATTATAGTTGAAGGACAGAGGGCTCCAAGAAGAATGATCCTAAAAACAGCAAAATAAAGTAGTAAAGGAAAAGATATGGGAAGTTTTTCCTGATGTAATTAGTTAAGTTCAGATTATGCTTCTTTCAGATAATTTGAGAATAAATTGGTGATAATAACAGAAAATCGAGGCAAATATTAACAACACGTAATACCGAAAAAACCGTACAAGAAAGAGAATGCAATCAGAGTTAATTGTATGGGTCAACTGTGAATATTTGCTCAGTCGTAATAATATGCTGAATGTTGACTGGTGATATGATGTCATTGGGATAATTGAAGGAGAAATATTTATTTGAGAGGCAAGGAACAAGAAGGAAAAAATAATGTGAACTTTCATCTTCCATAGAGAAATTCAATGAGTACTATGTAACATTTTTATAAAAGAAAAGACAAATAAATAACTAAATTCACAGTGATTTCTCCAAGGGAGCAAACATTGGGAGGTGTAAGTATAGGGGGCACATTGTTATTTTTATAAGCACTGTAGATATATTATTTTATTAAAGAGTTAAATATTAAATAAAAATAAAATTCTGAAGTTCAGTGACTGTCTCTAGACTATGTAAGAAATAAACAATTTTTAAAAATTTTTCTTTATTTTGAAAATTTTCTAAAATTTATACCAATACTTTTTTTTCTCTCAATACTTGAGGTTGAACCCAGGACTTTGTGCATGCTAAGCAGGTGATCTACCACTGAATTACATCCCCAACGCTTCTCATTTTATTTTTGGGACAGGATCCTGCTAAGTTGCCCAGGCTGTCCTCAAACTTGTGATCCTCCAGCTTTAGTCTCCCAAATAGCTGGAATTATGTATGTGCCACATTGTCCAGTTACACTAATACGTTTTAAAAATTTTTACATATTTTATTGGTGCATTTTGGTTGTACCTAATGATGGGATTTGTTGTTACATATTTATAATGCACACAATATAGCAATATATTTGGCCAATATCATTCACTCCAATACATTTTGAAGGAGAAAAATAACATGCTTCAACTTTTCAAACAACTTTATTTTACTTAACTGGTAAAAAGTATATTTTTAAATCATTCACCAAACTAAGCAATTTAAAGTATTAATGGTGGAACACATCCACATATGAATATAAGAGCACAATATAGACAGTGACAATTCTTTTAAAACCATTGATACAAAATAAATAAACTCTGCAGAGTCAGTCAAGCACGCAGCTTTGTACAAGAACATCGTAGAGCACTTTCAACTTCCAATATCCCATGAGGATGAAGCGAATTTTTTTAAACATTTTTTTTAAAAGAGAGAGGGACAGTGAGAGAGAGAAAAAGTGAATCAACTTTATTTAGTTTTTCATGTGGCCTTTATTACTCCAAGATTTCATTGTGTACGTGGTGTTGGGGTTTGAACTTGCGTACTCGCACATGCAAGGCAAGCGCCGTAACCACTGAGCCACTGTTCCAGACTGGATGAAGCAATTTTAAAGAGAAAACAAAGCCTAACCAGCTTTGAAATCATTCATATTCTTTTTTTTTCTTTCTTTCTTTTTTTTTTTTTTGGTTAGGAAAAGAAACAGTTATTTATTTTTTTTTCTTTTTTTTATTAGAAGAATATAGAAATACAGTTGAGGGGGAAACATTATCAAAACAGTAGCAATCAATGGATATAAACTTTGTTATCGAGGGGAAAAGCCAGATCATGGATAACCACCTTGGATTTTACCTGTTGCAGTTTCCCCAGAAGAACTCATTCGTTAAATGGGTTGTTCGTGGAGGAATGACATCAGCTTCTGGGATGGTTCCCCCATCTTCCCAATCTCCAGACTCCTATGAGTTCTTCATATACCCTCTCCTCTCCCCATTCCCCTCCCTACACCTCCAAGTATCCTAGAAAGCCATCCCCTAATGCTCTGAAAGTCATTCAATTTGCAGTTTTGCTAGGTTAGCCATCAGCCCTACTGCTTCCCCAAATATGCTAGCATCAACAGATGAGAGAAACCATTCGCCCCTTGAGTCTCTCAGCTTGGGAGACTTCACTAAGCATAATTCTATCCATCTCCATCCATTTGATTTCAAAAGCCATAATATCGTCCTCTCTAATGGCCGAGTAGTATTCCATAGTATATATGTACCAAAGCTTTTGTATCCACTCGTCAATTGAGGGGCATCTGGGTTGGTTCCATAATCTAGCTATAGTAAATTGAGCTGCTATAAACATTGATGAAGCCACATCGCTATAATACGCTGATTCTAAGTCTTTTGGGAAAATTCCCAGGAGTGGGATAGCTGGGTCGTAAGGTGGTTCCATCCTTAATTTTTTGAGGATTCTCCATACAGCTTTCCATAGTGGCTGAACCAGTTTGCAGTCCCACCAGCAGACCAACACTATCCTTTAGCCAAGCACGAACTCACACTTTTACTTAGTCATATTCTGTTCATTTCTGTAACCTGGCTGTGGTTTTTCCAACCAAAGTCTTGCCAGGTGTGGGATTGATATGAAATGAAAGGGCTCGGGAAGGGAAGGTGGCAGAAATGGTCCAGACCCCTGAGGCTGCCATTGTTTTCATCTGTCACATAAATCTGATAATATCTTCATTAAAAAATAATTGAAAGAATGTATTTAAATCACTGAACATAGTACCTGATTTAGAGTAAGGATATAGTAGATATTTTTCCTTCCCTCATGAAGATTTCATAGTTTTAAAAACACTGAGGACAATTTTTTTGCCTAAGGTAATGAGATTATTTGTGATACAAAATTTTCATATTTTTGAAGTGAGTTTGTATTCATCAGCTCTCTATCACTGTGACAAAAATCAACACAAAGGGAGGAAAGATTCATTTCCCATTGTGGTTTCAATCCATAAGCACTCGGCTTCTTTCTTGCTTCTTTCTTTCTTTCTTTCTTTCTTTCTTTCTTTCTTTCTTTCTTTCTTTCTTTTCTTAAGAGAGAGAGGGACAGTGAGAGAGAGAGAAAAAGAGAGAATCAATTCCATTCAGCTTTTCATGTGACTTCAGTTGCTCCACTCCATTGCATAGTGGTGCTGGGGTTTGAGCCCCCGTCCTCACGCATGCCAGGCAAGCACTTTAACCACTGAGCCACCGCTCCAGCCCAGCTTTGTTGCTTCTTGGCCTATGGTGGGGCCGAACATCATGGCAGGGAGCATGTAGTGGAGCAAAGCTGCTCACATAAAGGTGGCCTGGAAGGAGAGAGAAGGGTGTGGGTCAGGGTCCTAGGATCTCCTTCAAGGGCAGTCCCTAATGACGTACTTTCAGCAACTAGGCCTATCTCCTTGAGTTTCCGCCATCTCCAATATTCCTTTAAGCGATGAATCTGTCAATAGATTAATCATAAGAAGATCAGAGCCCTCATGGCCAAATCACTACCCAAAATCCTCAACTCTGAACACTGTGCACTGAGGATCAAGCCTTTAGCATATGAGCTTTTGGGGAACGTGTAAGATCCATACCATAAGAGGGTTATTAACCTGCCATTAGATTTCCTTTTTTCAGGTTTAGAAAGCTCAGATGTTTCTAAAGGATTTTATAAGGACTTAATATTTTTAAAAATATTTGTCTCTGAACTTCCTCCAAATTTTCCACTATTGCAGACACTCTTAGTTGCCTACCCCATGTGCTCATGATGCCTCTTAGGGGGAGGGGACTGTTCTCCGCCCCAGACTGAAGACACCAGATACTCAGTTTCCCATCATTCCTTGCTGTCAGAAATGGGCAAGGTACCCATTCTAACCAATGATACCTGAGAGGAATGTGCTGGGAAAGCTTTAAGAACTTTCTTTCTCTATAACAAAGGGAGAAACCCTCCCCTTCTTCCTGTTTTTGTCACTGAAAAGCATGATGTTTGGAACTAGAGCAGCTGCCTTGTGGTCATGAGGGGAGACTGGAAGAATCTCAGAAGCTGAAGCTAGTGCGGCCTGCCTACATGTTCTGGTTATGTGAGAATAAAACTCTATTACCAGAGCCACTTTTAGTCGGGTGTTCCATTCCTTGTAACCATAAGCATCTTTCCAGCACATCCATATGGTAAGCTGATCACGTGTAACCTCGCAGTGAATCCAGAATTCTAATCACCAATGCTGGCAAAATGGCCAGATTAGTACCTTCATTTGCTTCTATTTACCAGCTAATCAAGACTTTGTTTACTTATTTTGGTACTGGGGATTGAATCAGGGGCACTCTACCACTGAGCTACATTCCCAGGCGCCTCCCCCCACTTTTTTTTAAAGAGAGAGGGACAGTGAGAGAAAGAAAAAGAGAGAATCTGTTGTATTTAGTTTTTCATGTGGCTTTTGTTGCTCCAACACTTTGTTATATATGTGATGCTGGGGTTCAAATCTGCGTACTCATGCTTGCCAGGCAAGTGCCATATCTGCTGAGCCACCACTCCAGCCCCTCCTTTCTTTTTTTTAAAGAAAGAGGGACAGTGAGAGAGAGAGAGAGAGAGAGAGAGAAGCAACTTTTATTTAGTTTTTCATGTGACTTTCGTTTCTCTAACACTGTTTTGTATGTGGTGCTGGGGTTCGAACTCCCGTACTTGTGCAGGACAGGCAAGCACTGTAACCGCCCAGCTACCACTCCAGCACCACGTGTGCCACCATGTCAGGGGACATTTTCTTCTTGGCTGAGCCAAATCAGCATATTACCTATTCTGTGCGTTGAGTTGGGTGACATTGGTTGCTCTCCAAATTTGAGATATCTTTATTTGTCTGATTCAGATTTGAAGCCTATTGTTCAAAGAAAAGAAAAATCATATAATTCAGAAAGATATACAAAAGAAGTAAAAATCACTCTTAGTTCTACTTCTTAGAAGAAAAACATAGTTAACATTTTGCTGTGTTTTCCTTCCGATTCTGTCTGCATTGACTTTATTGTTGCTATTGACTTCTGTTTGGCAGTATCTGATTACTCCAGAGGGCAGATTTGTATTTCTGGGTGGCTATGGAATTCTGAAGATCTGCTATTTGCATAAAAGAGGGGCAGTAGCTTGTTAGCATATCTGAAAGCCTTAACTTGGTCTTTGACATGGAATCTGTCCACCCACTATGGAGAGGTAATCAGAGTTATGCTTGATGGGCTGTATTTCTTTCCCTACTCAGATCAAATCTATTCTCAGTACCCATGGGAGCAGATGTTCACCAGGGGTTTGAAAGTTCCCATGTTAAAGGACATATTTATCGATCCAATGTAATCACAGTTTGGAGCTTGCTGGGAAAGGGAAGCTGCTTTCTAAGACACACTGAGCCAAGCTGGTAAACCAAGAAGGGTAGCAGATTAGGGGGAGATAATTAAGAACCATGGGGGAAGAACAAGGAGAGTAGGGAGGATGCCCAGAAGATAACTCCACAGATGTCAAGGGTACAATGGCCTGGGACAAATAAATGGCTTTTAACCACTTGGCCCAAATCTCTCAGCTGCTTCTCTATCACATGGTGGTATTACCAGATCTTATACAGATGATTGTGATATTTTCAAAAACCCTTAATTTGGTTTATAAACAGACCCAGCAGCAGGTGGTAACAATGGGGGCAGGGAGGGAGAAGAGAGAAGTGATGTTGGAGTTTTGGGAGAGCCACTTCTCACCTCCTCTTGACAAGTGAGAAAGGGATGCTTTGGACTAAGTGGAGCAGCTGGCTTTTTCCACCTACCTATGCTTCCATTCCTCTTGCAGTGACCTCTAGAAGGACCCAGGGAGGCCTCAGTACCCTCTTGACTTGGCCTCCGGAGTGACTGTCATCTCTGGGCCTCAATGTCCAGAACAGTGGTGTCTTAGTGTCCTAGGGCTGTAGTAACAAACTACTTAATGCTAGGTGGTTGAAAACAACAGAAGTTTATTATCTCATAGTCAGGAGGTTTGAGGTCCAAATTCAAAGTGTTGGCAGGGCTGTGCTCTCTCTGAAAGCTCAAGGGGAAATGCTTTCCTTGTTCTTCCTGGCTTCTTCTATTTGCCACTGATCTTTGGCATTCCTTAGATTTTAGATGCATTTCTCCAGTCTCTGCTTCTATCATTACATGACTAATTTCTCTGTGTGTCTTCCTATATTCTTCACAGGGCCAACTTTCATGAAGACACCAGTTATATCAGATTAAAGGCCCACCCTGCCCCAGAATGACCTCATCTTAACCTTTTGACCTTAATTACACCTGCAACCACCTCATTCTCAATCAGGTCACCTCATGAGAGCCTGAGGGTTAGGACTTCAACATACCTCCGTTTTAGGGGCAGGGGAGACACAAAGCAACCCTGACAAGTGGCAAAAAAGAAAGTTTTAGAGATCCCTGTTTTTTCATAGATTACAGTTCTGCAAGACTCATAAAATGCTTGACAATACATAAACTTGAGAAGGATGCTAGAAATACTGCTTTGGCAGGACTAAATTCTGATTCAGAAGGATTTTCAAGAAAGAGTCTCTCTGCCACCAGCCAGAGAGAAGTGAATTAATGAATAACAGAATGGAGGAAGAAGACTGATCAGCAAAAACAGGGCAGGAATGTTGAGATAAGGAAAGAAGTGCATCCAGGGACTAGAATATGGAACAGGAAAGTACTAAGCAAGGACACCACTACTTTCCCCTTCTCCCCACTCCCACATGGTCATTTCCTTTCCCTTTCTCATGGTGTTACTCCCCCCGCCCATTTTCCTAGACAGTGTTTCTCTATTCCACCTGAATGCAGCTCACAGCTTGCTTTTTATCATGATGTTCAACTGACATGCTCACTCGAGGCTTCCTAGCATCCTCGCCTCCCAGCCCTATTTCCTGAGAGGTGCAAGGCAGCATCACTGAGTACATAGAACTGCTCCTTGTGCATAGCTTGAACTAACCTCGTGGCAGTGTGTAACAGTTTGGTCTCTCCTAAAATCTCCTGTGTTAATGTAGGAAGTAATTGGACTGGGAAAGTTGTAACCTAATCAGTCCTGCCTAGTTTGATGGACTCTGGGTGGCAACTATAGGCAGGTGGGGTATGGCTGGAGGAGGTGGGTCGCAGGGGCGAGTCCTAGAAGGGTGCATCTGCCCTGTGGTCCTTTCCCCTTGTTCTTTCTCTGCTTCCTGGCTGTCACAAGGTGAATGGCTTCCCTCCACGATACCTTTCCACCAGGAGGTTCTGCCTCACATTGGGCTCAGAGTGATGGAGTCAGTTCACCATGGACTAAATCTCCGAAACCGTGAGCCAAAATAAACTTTGCCTCCTCTAAAACGTTCTTTTCGGGTATTTTGGTCACAGTAATGCAAAGCTGACTAACATACAGTGAGAATGAAAATGATGAATATTCTATAGAGAACTTTAAAAAAGAAATTTAACACAGATTGGGAATACATTTGTATGAAGGGTGATGAAGACAGTCAGAGGTAACAACTAGATATTGGCATCTGTAAGTTGGTAGATAATGTATTAGGATACAAATGACCCCTGGTATAGACTGAATTTTGTTTCCCACCACAAACTCATGTTGAAGTCCTAACCCCTAGCTTCCTGAGATCATAGTGGAAAAGTGTAAGAAGGAGGAGCTCCATGTGAATCTGGACACAAGGGATAAAGTACAAAGAAATATGAAAGAAAGTGCTTCTTAGATCTCATCAGGTTGTGCAGAAACATATTAGAAGGCTCTTAGAAGGCCTGCTATGAAGATTTTATGAAACATATTTGTCCACATCATAACCACCCCCTTCTAATAACATCAAACAGAGTTCCAAAGAATGTACTCTGGGAAACATTCCTATTAACAAAGTAAAGACTGTAAATTAAAGAAAGTCCCTTGTAACATTTTCCATCTGTACTTGTAACCACAGAATTTTGAGGACTGCCTGGGAACAAGGAAATAATCTGGTGTAGATGTTTTCAAACTTTATTTCAAACCAAATATTATATAGACTCCCAGCACATAAAAAAGAGAAGTAGAGGTGTTCTGGTTTCAACTGGCCTGAGAAGACCATCTTTATTAGTCTTCTATGCCATCCCTCTCTTCCCAGTCCTGATAGCCCTTGGAACTTGGGAAACAGTGGCTGAAAAGCCACAAGTTAAGTCAGTGTCTTATTCTTGGATGGGGATACAATGACAAGGAGAGTTAGACAACCCATGATGTGGCCAGGTGTGCAGTACAGGTCTTCAGCCCCACCAAGCAGGGTGGACCCTCTGTTGCTTTAAATTCTGTACTTGTCCTTCTAGTGGTTGTGTATTTCCTTCTAACTACTCTGTTTCTCTGTTGATTCCTAATATCACAGCATCAGTGAACATAATGAACTCCATTCTTAAGAATCTCCCTGGGAATAAGCGTTACATGGAGAATCAGCCCATTACTGGTGCACCAGATGATAGCGTCCTAATAACACGAACAAAACAGTGCTCTATGCGTGTCAAATGTACTAACAGAGAGCGACTTGGCTACATGCCAGATTCTGCTTCAAAGATGAATGACCTTTTCCAAAACTTCCTAAATAATGCTTTATCACAACTCCCTTTGGTTGAGAACAAAATTCTCAGCAGATTCAGGTTTGGAAGATCTGGATATGATTGTGCCTGGTCGGCATGCTTCTGCCTCCTGTCACAGCCAAAAGATTCCAGAAGCATTCATGCAGATATAGAAAAACACTCAAATTTCCAAGCCTGTGCACATCTCTTTGCTAAGACCTCAGCCACTTTATCAAAGTGCCCTTGGGAATGGTATTACTATAAAAGACCTAACTCGGACTGTATATCAGGTTTTATAAATAATGGAGAACAAGTAAATGGGACAGCAGTGCCAATAGCGGAAAGTGCATTGCTCACAGCCCCCCTGAAAGCTCACATACTGTAATGCAGGAATGACCTTCCTAAAAGCACCCACTTAATATCAATCAGTATTTCTTTTTTTCATATTATTTAGAAGGGCTT
>PVKS010013242.1:15751-51514 GCA_004027875.1 Aplodontia rufa | reverse complement strand
GAGGCAGACAGGACCAATGCTGGCTGGTCAGATGAGGGAAGATTTCTCAGAGCACTTGACGCTTGAGCTGGATTTTGAAAGATAAGTAGACATTTCCTAATATTTGGGGAAAGACAATAAATGCACCTCTTAAAATTCGACCGCAGTGCTTTTGGCTTTGCCTCCCTATCCCAGCCCAGACCTTGCGGTTCCTGCCATCAGCAGCAGAGACCATCTGTACTGTGCAAAATTTGGTGAAGATTTGTTTACTGAGACCGCTTTCTTGGGTGCTGGTTCGAGACATCTGATATTTAGTAGGACTCTCCTGCCTATTCATTTTGCCTCTGAAAGATGCATGAGTCGGGGTTCTCCGGGAAGCAGATTGAAGGTGGCTTGAGACACTCATGAGGCTTGTCAGGGGCAATGCCCACAGAGGGGCCTGGGGTGGGGTCTGGGCGAGATGCTGGGGACCAGTCCACTGAGGTGCAGTTCTGATTCTGGTGAAGGAGAGGAGGCGGGCGGGGAGGTTGGTGGAAACCTCAGACAGCAGGACTGCTGTGAGGATGTGTGCAGAGCCGGTGGGCCCCGTGACCTGTCTGAGCTGTCCCACATCCCCAGGGTCCGCGTCTCCCGCAGCTAGGGAAAGGGTGGCTCCTTTGGGAACCTGATGATGGACTTCGGAGAGCAGCACGGGGGGCGGGTTGGCCTGATGTGCTCCCCACTGTCAGGGATCTGAGAGGCCGGCGTTCAGGGCCACTGCAGCCAGCACTTCCTCACGGGTGGGACACACATTGCACACAGAACCGCAGGGCCCAACGTCGCACACTGAGGTGTCTCACGTGAGCATCATTCCCTTTAACTCAGCGAAAGAGAGTCTCAGGTTGGCTCCATCGTTTCTCAATGCCCCCTTTCAGCACGGGCGCGCCTCAGGCCCGGGGACTTCAGCCAGCCACAATCTCCAGGTAACACTGGAGAACCTTGGCTCATTTTTGGTTTTGTTTTCTTTCTTTCTGTTTTTCCTTTTTAAAGAGAGAGGGACAGTAAGAGAGAGAGAGAGAATCAATTATATTTTAGTTTTTCATGTGGCCTTTGTTTCTCCGACACTTGGTGTGTGCGTGGTGCTGGGGTTTGAACCCGCGTCCTCGCGCCTGCCAGGCAAGCACCCTAACCACTGAGCACCCGCTCCAGCCCCCCTTGTCTCATCGTTATGTGCATTGCTTGTTATGGGCATCTCAACGCGCTTCGCTTTCTGCCCAATGACCCTAACGTTCAGTTTATGCTGCCCTCACATCGTTTTTCCCTTTAAAATAATTTAAGTCCTTCATGGGAATCCACTAAAAGAACATCGTAAGGAACTAAGGTAGAGAGGCAGGTGACCACAGGAAGGAACTGTGACGAGCTTCACGAAATGACCGGAGTTGGGGTCACTCTGACTCAGGTCACTGGGATGCGCAGCTCGCTCCGTGCTGTCTCGGCTTCTCAGGAAATGCCCTCGCAGCCTGGCGAATTTAAGTTACGCCTTTTCCTCCTGGGCAGGGTCACCGTCCAGCTTCACAGCGTCTCTGATTTTGTGGCAGAAGATGCCGTGCACTCGGTTACTCATCCTTTAGACAAATCCCCGCGGGACAAACGCAGCTTTAATTTAGTTCTGGGAGGATAAAAAGTATCGTCTCTGAACAAAGGTGTATACTTTTTCCTGTCAGGAAAAGACAAGTAGACCTGTCAGGATGCTCACCTTACTTTCTGGAATCCTTAGGGCTGAATTTACTGCTTTTACAGTCTCATCTGTTCCAATCTGGCACCCAGAAACACATCCCTTCCCAGCTCCTGCAGAGGACTTTGTTATTTAAAAGGACCTTTCAAATTTTCAGATCTCCCCAGCTCCTGCCTGGGCTGCCTGAGCAGATGCGGTCCCTTTGCACGGCCCTCAAAGGGTGAACTTGGTACTGTGGTTCTGAACGACCCTGAAGGCCGGGAGGCTGATTTTCTTGCTCATCCTGAGGTCTGCGTAAAGTTAGTGGGGGTGAGGGGATTGTCTTTAAATTTCCCTCTCAGGAGGAGCTGCCTGACAGCCTTCACATCTGCCTACTTGTTGGGTGCTGTGTCAGGGCGACGAGAGGACAACGATGATTTGTTCTCTCCTACAGGTACTGCCAGGGAAGTTACACTTATCACTGTTGCTTGCATTTCATTGGCTGAGCATGTCTTCTGACCATGCTGAACTTGGAGGAGGCAGGAGCGTGCAGTTCCAGCATTTTACAGCATTGGCAAACAGCTCTAAATACCGCCATACCTCCTAACGTGAGAGGTCCACTAAGACCTCAGGATCTCCTTGGTGTCCTGAGTCAAAATTTGCTACCGTGTGCTTCTCCAACATCGCCTATTTTTAGGGATTGCTCCCCTTTCCTGTGTTGGTCACCTGATTTTCCCAGTCTTGTTTTAAGCCACATTGGACAATGTCCAATGAAATTAAAACACTGTAGCACAGTCTTATTGTTGGTTTGGGGCACGTGACAGGAAATTACAACCCAGGGTAGAAAATAACCTCAAGTTTTCAAGAGTGTCCTCATGATAACTGGTTATTTTGTTGACTGACTGCAGTGTCCCGGGTGCTCAGAATAGAGCATGACACACAGTAGTGCCTCACAACAGTTTAGTGGGTAAAATTCATTGTGTCGCTGCTCACCCTGGGCATTTAAATGTTGTTATCTGCCACATGGAATCTCCTCCTGCCTGGCACTGCGTGTTACTGGGGATCCCTTCGCACGGTCTATACCATGCACTCTGTTAGCTCTTCCAGACTCTTCTCTCAGGATAAAGACAGAGAACTGATGCTGATCGAGAGCCGCACCTGTCAGGTGTCCCAGCACTGTTCACATTCTTCGTTTCTTTTTTAATAAACAGTTCTTCGAAGTGGGTATTAATATACCCATTTTACCCTGGATAGCTTCTCACAGAAGTTAGTTGTGTCTTTGGTCTTTTCTGTTCAAAGGATCCTAGCTTCTGAGAAAAGGTTGAGTGTGGCGAAGCAGAGGGTTAGCTCTTGGTGTGAGGGGGAGGGTCTGCCATTCCTCTGACCACCCTTTTGTCCAATAGCGGCCAGGTAACTCAATTCGATCACATGAAGGTCAGACCTGGGACTTTTACCTCAACTGCTGAAAAAGAAGTTTTATTTTCCCACTGGATTTGAATGTGGGAGAGTACTGTCTGAGGCTCCTGGCAGCCATCTCGGCACCACACCTCACCTGAGAAAAAGAACATGGGCGAGATCGCAGGGAATGGAGGAAGTCAGGTCTGAGTGGCGATGGCAGCTCCTGGGTGAAGCCAGGTCAAAGCCAGATGCATGTGGTACCAAACTTTCCTTGTTTCAAGTCAAAATGAGTCGGATTTTGACACACATAGCCTCCTTTCCCATGTGTCCATTGATCCAATCTCAGTACAGCCTTCTTCAGAGCAGGAATTAAGCTGAGATCAATGGAAGAGTCTTTGATTCTTTGATCTGGAAGTTTAAGGAAGAAGCATTCTTTGATCAGTCTTGTCCTCTGTCTGGGTTTTGATTTTCCTTTTTGAGGAATAAATTAGTTCACCCATAAACATATTAAAGTTTTATACTTTGGATCCTGAATGTCCCCCAGAGGCTCATGTGTTGAAGGTTTGGTCCCCATGGCAGCGAGGCTCAGAGGTTCCGGGCAGTAGCTGGATCCTGGGGGCTCTGACGTTGTCGGTGGGTTAATCCACCCGAGGGTTCATAATCTGCGTAGACCGCTGGGTGGTGGTGGAAGCTGGTTGGTTGGAGGGAGTGGTCCTCTGGGAACTACATGTCTGGTCCTTCCTCTCTCCCTCTGCCTCCTGGCTGCTGTGAGCTGAGCAGCCTTCCTCCCCCATGCCCTTCGGCCTTGATGTTCCACCTACCTCAGCCCAGAGCTAGGGAGCTGAGTGGCCATGAATGGGGGCCTCTGCTACCTTGGGCCAAATCTCTCTCTCCTCCAAGTTGTTTACATCACGAGTTTTGGCCACAATAACGAAAAGCTCAGTAAACCACAAATTATACCACTCATCATTGCCCCTTTTGTTGTAAAATTCTCTGATTCTAGGAAATCTTATTTCAGACTAAACTGTGAATGACTTTAAGGTGTAACAGAAGAGCCTGGGTTTTGAGTCGTTCGTGAAAGCTGGTTCTACCACTTATTAGTTGTATGTCCAAAAGTAAATTTTAAAGCCTGTTTACGTTTTTAGCACCCTTTATAAAGGGGGATGCAATTTACAAATGATGACAAAATGCATTTGGAATCGACTGAGGTGGCACTCAATAAACCTATTATAATTTATTACTCCTTCCCAGTAGCATCCTTGTGTTTAAATAGCATCCAAAGATGTTTTAGGTGGAAAAATGGTCCTACAAAATGTCCTTACTAAAAGATTTTGTAGTCAAATATGTTTAGGAAACTTTTAATGTTTTCTCTCTCTATTTTCCAGGAAAATTAGCATATTAATAGTTTTAAAATACTCCTCAATAAATAAATCTGTTTAAATGTATTGATTCAGCATTCAAAATTTATTTGACCATACAACACCTCTTTCCTTTACAGGTTTTTGATAACACAGATTAACAAAAAAAAGAGCTGAAACCTTTAAGATATGAGTCTGGCACCCACAAGCGGAAGAAGCACCAGAAAGGAGGACCTTCTTTTAGGAGTCCAGGTTTTCCCTCATGGGAGCTCTCGTAACTCACAGAAAATCTGGTTTTACCCAAAGCTTTGCCTAGATGAGACCTTGACAGACTGTGTCTGCGGGCCAGCCACCTGTGTGTTTAAATAAAGCTTTATTAGCACACAGACATGCCTATTCATTTCTATTGTCTATAGATAATGTAATGTGACAAGGGCAGAGTTGAACTGGCGTGACAAAGACTGTGGCCTGGGAGCTTCAAATCTTCACTCTCCAGTTCTTTACAAAAGAAAGTTGGTTGGGTCCTGTTCTGTAGACAAACTTAAGCTGGAAGAGTATGTGAATAGACAGCTTCTTTACTGGAGGGGTAGAAGTAGATTTTTTTTTTAAAGTTGTTTTGTCAGTTCATAAATGAGATGCTCTCTCTTTCCATTAATAATCTGACTTTAGGAAAGACACCGAAAGAACACAACTGGTTTACTCAAAGGGAGTAGAAGAAGAGGGAGCTCACAGTAAAGACAGCAATTTCTATCTCTTGGGAACCAAATCGCCCTTTTAGCTACTTGGCCCTTAAATCTGAGCACACAGCCGTGCTCCTAGGAGCAGCAGGGTCGCTGCACTTTCTCCTCGGTGCTCTCAGCAAGGCGGTACCCAGGGGCCTTGGGGAACAGTGAGCGCTTGTGGCCCTTATGAGAGGGGCTGTCTTCCGTGGTGTCTCCTAAGTGTCATGGTACAGTGCCCCCCTCACCTTATCCACGGCTTTGCTTGCTGGCTTTCTTCCTTTCTTTTTAATTTTTTTCTAAGAGAGAGAGAGAGGGACAGTGTGTGTGTGAGAAAGAGAGAGAGAGAGAGGGAGAGAGGGAGGATCAATTTTATTTAGTTTTTCCTATGGCTTTTGTTGCTCCTACACTTTGTTGCATACATGGTGCTGGGTTTTGGACCAGCGTCCTTGTGCTTGCCAGGCAAGTGCCTTAACCGCTGCTGAGCCACCACTCCAGCCCTGTGGTCTAAAAATACTAAAGGGAAATTTCCAGAAATAAACAAGTTGCAAGCTTTCTCATTTTGTGCTGGAGATTGAACCCAGGGATACTTTATCGCTAAGGCACATCCCCAGTCCTTTTTTATTTTTTATTTTGAGTCAGGGTCTCGCTAAGTTGCCAACACTGGCTTTGAGCTTGGGGTCCTCACTACTCAGCCTCCCGAGTGGCTGGGATTACAGGCGTGCAGCACCGTGTGGTACGTAAGTTTTAAATGGCCTTTGTCCTGGAATATCATTTTCACTGTTCTGTTTTATTACTAGTTCACTGTCTGTCTCTTAATATGCCTAATTTGTAAGTTAAGCTTTGGGATGGGTTCTTACATGTGTAGGAAAAAGAGCATAGAGTGTCGCCATGGTCTTAGGGCCTTGGAATGCATCCCTGCAGAGCGGGGAGCTGCAGTAATTCCTGCTGAATTACCTTCTGAGCAGCAGTGCCCCTGAAGGGGAAAATAAACACAGAGTTTCATTACCAAAGTGGTTAAGAACAACCTATTCCAGGCCCTGTGGGTTTGGATTCATGACTGGTTCCACATCAGTGGCTCCCAGGGAAATGGATGGGACTTCGGAGGAGAGGCACCAACTTTTTGATTTGTGTCATATCATAAGAACTTTAGAGAGCATCATATAAATATCTGGCTAAAATTTCTCTGTTCCAATTTTTGGAAGACAGAAAGAAACTGTGCCTTAGTGTACAAGCTAGGAATCCTTGGTCTCTCCGGAGATTCACCTGTGGTTGCAGAAATTAATTTTGACCCCTGAGTGTTAAGAGTCTCCATCCCCTCGTTCTATAATTTACTGAGTGCCTGCTCCATGCCATGTACTGAGTACGCCACGCAGCAGGGTGGAGACAGGGAGCAAATTTGATAAGGTCTGTGCCCTACTGAAGCTTGGAAGGCCAGCTGAGGATACAGGATCTGAAAAGCACTCAGATAACTAAAACTGTTACCTGCGACCGCTCTGGGACAAGTAAGAGGAGGATCACTTAAATAGGGCAGGGGGTGTCCTGTGTGGGGACTTCACATGAACCCTACAGGATGGAATTGGGCCTTAATAGGGGAGGAGGTGGTGTCCTTTCAGGGGGAGGGAGCAGCAGCAGGAAAGGCTCACAGTGTGGTGGCTGCCTTGTGGGAAAGATCTTGGGTGCTGGATTCCAATCTCGGACACATTCTTGTGTTACGCTGATTTCACATAGCTTTAGTTCCTGGCTCCAGACTGCCATCTCTTAAATGGCAGGGACAAAGTCAACATACGTAATTTATAGAAAAGACACTTGCTAGTATGTTGATTAGAATCAATCAGAGAAAAGCAGCCTTTACATTAACATCAGCTCACTTCTCAACATCTTCAGTAAAGAGGCCAGACGGTCTTTTAGTGGCTACTCAGTCTCTTTTGTAAAGGGCTGTTTGCCAAGGGGTACGCTGTAGCAGAATCTGCATTGAATTAGAATCAGAATTCCACTCCAGGTTTTTCTAATTTCAGTCAAATATGACAAATCTGAGCAGTTCCCTCTAAACTGCTGAATGGAAGAAAAATTCCCAGTGATATTTATGTAATTTATTGTGAGTTAAAAGATAAAAATAAATAAAATAAGATAAAATTATTTTATGAAGCAATTTGCCCCAAACCCAGTGGTGCTAATTAAGTCTCCATGGATAAATACATTCACAAACAGTCACGTTTTATCAAAGTCAAATACAGGGCAAATACTTGTATTCATGCACTACTACACCTGAGTTATTAAATAAGATTGGTACTGTACCCTTTAAATTAAGATTCCATACATTAATAAATGCTTAATAAAAATGTAAAGAAGGAATATCGTTTGAAGATTACATCCCCAGTACTTCCAGTTGAATCCAGCTTTGAGAAATGCAAATTTTATAAATTCCAATCCATCAAATAGAAATTTTACTATAAAAGGGTTTTCATGGAAATAATAGCTGTCAACTATCAATTAATGCACATAGTCCCATTTTCCTTAAGTACTGTATTGAACTTTAATGAAAGGTTACTTTTTCTATCAAATTGCTTTGTACTTTGTAAGATTTAACTTAACCAAAAATTAACATCAGTGGAATGAGGAGAGCATGCAAACAAATTCACCTAAATGACAGGGGAGCCTAAACGTTTTTGTTGTACACCAAGAAATATGCTTCTGTGCACATTAAAAAATGCAAAGAATTCATTCTGTAAACCAACGCTCTCAGGATTTTTAACCCATTCTGAGCCACATGTCTCCTCTGTGTTTCTTTGCCCCCTTACTGTGAGCCTTATGTGATTATGGGTAAGTTTTTTACATAGGACAATAGGCCAAAAATTTAACTCAGTTCCTGCCAGCCAGTGTGGGGTGTATTAGCCAGACAAAGGGCTTGGACCCAACATCCCCCGGTTCAAATTCTTGTCCTGTCATACACTAGCTGTCAAACTCTGATCTTGTTGCATAGTTTTCTGAGCCTTAAATTCTTCATCTGTAAAGTGAGAACAATAAATGTGTTTTTGAAGATTGCTCTGAATACTAAGGAGAAAAGGGCACAGACACAGTTTAGAACATGGGAGATATCCACTGGGCTGAATTTATGATTACAGAATTGGCAGGGATTAGGTAGGATGTCAATACTCTGGGGCAGAAAGTCCCTGCCCACCTGTACGATAGGTGCAGATAGAGGAAGGTCTACTTTTGGGTGTTGTGAAGCAACTCTTACTCAGCTCGTCTAGAGCTAATAACATGCATGTGTGATGATGAAGAGTGATTGGTAAAAATGCTGAAGACCCAGGCATGCTCTATGCCTTTTAAAAACTCCCCGAACGGTGGGTTCATTGCTTTGCCTAGCACCACGTGCATATTACTGTGATGATGAAATTGATGTTAAATAAACTGCATGGTAGGATCAGGGACTGACCCTGACGGGAGCCATGTCCTTGGACACCCCTTCTTCTTTCTAGACATCAGAATCCTCCTCAGGTGGAGGAGGGGAGCATGGCAGGTGTAGGGGGGTGGCAAGAGGGAGCGTAAGTACCAGGAGAGGGGTTGTGGCCAAATGGGAAGCACATGTCCCTTCCCCAGGGACATCCTGTCCTCAGTTCCACTAGGCTGTCACCTTATAGGAATCTGGGCCTAGAATTACTATTTCTGCAAGTGGAATCAGAAGTTCATACTTGGCAAACAATTAAAAATGATTACTTTGAAACACTGTTATTCAAAGAAGTCACATCTACAGAGGATTTGATATTTGTGAGCTGCCAGGCAGATGTTTTCTGAAAGCCCTGTCCAGATCTGTAGTTTTATGATTTTAGGGAAGTCTCCTTTCTGTCTGACTCTCTATCTTATAATCTTGAAAAATGATTTATAAAACCCAAATAAATTTTGGCCTGAACTAAGCTTAAATTGACTGCTTTCTATCATGAATTAATACTAGCCAGAGCTTGTCAGACAGTAAATATTTGTTTTAGGAATACACACAGCCTCCACTCTCGTCTGGGCTAAGCGCTGATTATTTGCAGGATGTAGCACTGGATAAATCATGCTCTCTCCAACAGATAGATGCCAGGGTGGTTGTATACAAATTCGACAATGTGTCAACGAACACCCGGGTTTGGGTTACACCTACTAAAAACATGACATGTTTTTGCCATGAGCCCATTTGCTGGCTAAGCTGTTATAGCTTTGGAAGGTTGGTGCCTCCATGCTAGGTCAGATTCTAATGACTTCAGCTGTTTGCAATTAATGAACCATTAGATTCATTGGCGGAGCATCCTAGGAAGAGTTTGAGAATTGGGTAAGAACCTCAGCTAAGGTGCCACACATAGGGACAGCAGCCACCAGAGGCAAAACGGTGAGAAACTGAACTGCTGATTTTATTTCCTACTTCCACTCTTCCTTCCATACACTTTTGTTCTCTGCAAAGCATTATATTGTCCAAGGTCTAGGTATAGCAATAGAAAGAGAGGAGAAGGCCAAAAGGAAAAAAGAAAGAAAAAGAACTGCTCAGACTCATCCCCTTAAGACTTGGTCTTCTGAAGACTGGATTTCCATGGGTCCTAAAATGCGGCACTGTTTCTCCATGGGCAAGAGTCTCTGTCCCTGGGCTTTCCTCCTAAGCTCCTGTGTTTTATTAATTATGTAATACATCAGCCATCTTAGAAAAATGATTAATAGTACTTCAGAAACATGGGAATAAATAAGTCAGGCTTCAATATATGATTATGTAGGCTTGATCTAAACCCCAGGGTGGCCATCTTTTAAGAAGTGAGCGCGAGGAGTTTAACGCCAGCTCGGTGCGGCAGTACTTTCAGCCTGGCAGCACTGTGAGTTATCGCCCGGCAGTGGATGGTGCTTTAGGTGAATCTGTAATTTGAAAAGTTAAATTAACCCTGAAATATATTATTTGTTGTCTGTTTTCCACTCAGGAAAAAGATCCTCATGTAAACAGACTCTCCCTTGCTGGCTGATGTAAAGAGTCATTCCAGGGTGAGCTAAGCTCAGATACTTGCTGAATTTATGGTGCCTGTTATTTCTCATAGCAGAGAAAGTCAATTTTTGGAACAGGACACTGCCACCATGAAAAAAATCTTTTCACAGAGAATCCTGGTGCCTTCTCTGTAGCTGGTGTTACCAGACATTTGGTTTAGCATTTGTTTGCTTCTGTTTATTTTTAGCCTCCCCACTAGAGGGTCGGCTCCCTGAGGCCTGGGATGAGCTGTTTAGTTCATGCCTCTTTATTCCCATTGGCCATGAGGATCCTTGCGCACAGTAGGTGCTCACTAAATTTCTGTTGAGCGGATGCACAAGTTTGTTGTCAAGAGAAAATGCCTTTGGAAGTCTATGTTGTCCTGAGGAGTGTCAGTGGGGCCGGCAGGGGACAATGTTCTGTGCACTTGTTTTTCAACTGATTTTCGCTGAGGACCTGCTCTGCGCAGGGCCCTGTTCCAAGCACGCAGGTGCAGCTGCTAGCAGCGCACATTCCCTAGCCTCATAACTAACCTTCTCATGAGACCAGGTTATTCAAAAGTTTGCTGATGATTCTGAAGAAAACACGCATGGGGCCAGGGGAACACATGATACGGATGCCCAACCTTGCTTGGGGGACCGGGAAGGCCCTTCTGGGCCAGTTACATTTAACCTGAAACGTCAGCATGAATAGGAGTCAGAGAGCATTGGGAGTAGAGGGACAGCTTGTGCAAAGGGCCTGCGGCAGGAGTGACTTTGTGTTTGAAACCCAGTTAGCATCTGCAGCAGAGATTGACAGGCACGAGGTTGGAAAGGAAACTTCGGGTCCAATTACCAGGCTGGCAAAAGCTAGTTCTGTCCTGAGAGAATGAGATGTCATCAAAGTGTTCCAAGAAAGGTAGTACAGCACCTTAAATTAAATTTAAAATTAAATTAAATTTTAAAAATTTTACTCAAATATATTAGAAATAAAAACATATTCAAATGTCGAGAGGAACTACACCTTGAATTTGTCCTGGTACTCATCAGGCAGGGTGGAACAATGATGATCTGATGGCTGGGGCTAAAGTCCTTCCCTCTGATTAGCACATTGAAACCAGGATGGCTGCAGAAACATTTCTGTCTGAGTCTCCCTCTAAAAGTGGTCCAAGCCTGAGATCTTATGAGATTGATTGGTTCTATTTTGAATTAAATCAGAGGTTGCTTAAGTGCTAGGTGTTCAAAATGTATTTTTTCCCTTTTGCTAAATTTGCATGGATAATTATTGTCAATTCAAGAAATGATCTGATCAGTCCTGAATTTGTACAGAAAAGCATATCAAGAGCACAACATATGTGTCAGGCCTTTAGTCCAGGGCTAGAAATGAAGATAAAAATATTCTTCATGGACCATGTAAGTGGTGCTTTGCAAGTGTTTGGTGAAGGGTGTCGCCAGTCAGGAGTAGATATGTAAAAACAAAACCTGGCTCCTGTTATAAGAGAGAAGGGGGAAAATCTTCTGGGAGAAACCAACCCCATTTGAGCATTAAAGAATGGGAGGAGATTAGAAAAAATACCAGTAAGGAAGTAGCATTTGATTTTGGCTTGGAAGAATAAATAGGAGTTTCTAAGCAAAGATCACAGTAAAAACAAAGACCAACCTGCATAATTGCCCAGATTTTAGTCATGTTACAACTTAGGAGGATAGTAATTCTTATAAAATTAATGTTTTGATTTAAACAGGCTTAAGAAAAGCTTTGCCTTAAGTTGTAAGAACTATGAAATCACAGTTCGAAGTGCTAATTTTAGTTTTTCCTAATGCATATTTTTTTGCTATGACTTTTGTTTTTTTTTAAATTTTATGGAGGAGTTGTGGTGTTGTACAATCATAAATGCATACTAGTAACAATATTATATGCCCCTAATCTTAATCCAGAATCACCCCCACATTACCCACATCCAGTCTCTTGATTCTTCTATATTTACGTCCCAGATATAATATATATGATTGTGCATTTTCCAGAATTAAAAGATTGCATAAGTACTGTTCGGCTTCTCAGGGGAGCAGAGAGCAAGCTACATTGTTGATTTCCCCTAACACATATTTAGAGAAATCAGAGTGCTCTAGATGGCCCATCCAATGTCCATGTTCCCCCTTCATCCTTTCCACCCAAACCGGAATGTTGTTCCTTCTTCTGTGCAATCCTGTGCTTTAACAAAAGCTCACCCGGTTCTCAGCGCAGGAAGAAGCCAGTGGCAAAATCTTGTTCTCCTCCCTGGTGATTGGTTCAAGGGAGGCCACGTGACCAAGCTCTGGCCAATGAGAAGGAGGCCGAGCAGACTTCGGTCCTGCATCCCCGAGGCCAAGGAAACGCATCCTCCCAGCGCGGCGGTGGCCAGACCCAGAGTGGTGCCCTCGCGTTAAGAAGGACAGGGTGGACGTCTGGACGGAGCCTCGAAGCTGAGGAGTCGTGCACACAGCTCTTGAACCCCCTGGGAGTTTCCTTCTCCTGGATGAGAGAACAGTGAAAGGCCAGACAGTAAATATTTCATGTTTTACTGGCAAGGAAAGCAAAGATCTCGTCTCGGTGCTTACGCAACAAGAGGGCTAACACATTTCCAACCATTGTTTATTGATGAAATAACGAATGTATATAATAATGTGTCCTAATACAGATCTACTAATAAGAATGGGATGCTTTTCTTTTTAGTGTTCCCTAGCACCGTATTGTCTGCAAATATTCATCTGTTAAAACCGTTCTTGATTACGTTATGTGCATGTGCAAATATGTCACAATCTCTCCCCTTATTATGTGTAATTATAATGCATGGAATTAAAACAACAACAACAAAACCATTTTCTATTGACAGACGATACACAAACAGGCAATGGGCCAGATCTGACTTGGCGGCTACGGTTTGTCAACCCCTATTTTAAGGCAATTTTTATTTTAAAATGTTTATTGGTAGAAGATTATTCCTAAATTATCTCTAGTATTTATAGCTGTGACTATCATAATTCACATACAATAAACTTTACAATAAAATTTTGCTATGAATCACCCCAAACCATCTTAAATCCCTGAAAAGGATGATTAGCAAACTTTGGGAAATAATAGTCGACATTCATTCAGTCCTTATTATGTGCCCAGTATTGGATTCTAAATATTTTATATATATGAACTAATTTAATCCTTACAAAAACCCATCAGGTACGTAATATCATCATTGCCATTTTGAGGATGAGAAAATTATGTCGCGGAGCTTTTAAATAGTTCTCTGCTAAAGGGAGGTGATTAGGCAGTCTCTACCACCACGAGGCTCACCTCTGGTCTTGCATCCCTATTTGTGTGCAAATGAAGCACATATATAAACCTGCTTCTGATTTCAACATCCTGCGCTAACTGGCACGTTGCAGGGAAGTCAGATATGGAAACAGACGAGGCGGCTTTAAAAAAAATTATCATTACATTTCTTTACGGTTAAAGAGCATCTGGAGCAATTTAAGAAGTTAGAAGGGGAATAAGATGTTTTACAACATAATGTGCCCCAGGATTACCATAGCGCGGGAAACGTGTTAGTGGAATAATGGCGCGGCGCTTCCCTGTTTCCGTGTGTGCTTTTGCTCAGATCTGTACAGCATCAGTGCAGTGAGCAAGGCTCTTTGTTTATTTAGTTAAAATTTTTTTCCCTTTAATTCTACCATTCCGGGGACCAAAGTAGCACTCCAAATAATAATTCACACTAAAAATGGAGAAACCAAACCCTTCACAGGGAGAGTGCAAAAATTAAAATGTGAATCATTAAAAAGTTAAAAAAAGAGACTGTAAATAAACCCCTATAATTATGCATTACTAAAGAAAAGTCAACTCCAAATGGTTCAGTAATCTCATCAGCAGCCTCACTAAAAATCATTGTAACAGTCTCAGTGTCTCCCTTAAGATAATGAGCAGCGCACAGGGAAAAAAATGAGTAAACATGACCAACAGTTGCTCAGGGAGGTGCAGAGCAGAAGGGGTGATCACCTCCAGGCTTGCTGCTGAACCCCGTGCAGAGAATTTTCATTTATGCTCTGTGTCTTCCTTTAAAAGCTTAAACCAGGGGAAATGCACAAATACCCGGCAGGTTCCCTCTCTAACTAGAAGGTGCATTTCCCCCTGTGATGGTCCCATCTGAAATGAGCTCAGAAAATGAACGCTTCAATAATTAACCAAATCGAAAGCCAATAATTAGTAAACAACTTTGTCATTCTTAAAACGGCATGGCTGCCATTAACATTTCTATAGTTTCCAATTGCATTATAAATCAAAAGTAATATGAAGAGACAATGTAATAATGAGAATGCAAAGGCTCCGTCACAAATTCCGATATCAGCCTCTCCCTGCCTCTGCCATCCTTCTGCTAATTTATTTTATTTTCTCAAGCAACGTAAAGCCATGGGCACATCATCATGATAAATGCACCTTTGCATTCAGAAAATGATTTTTACTAGTTGAGCCAAGAAACGGTATAGAGTATAAGGTTTATTATTATTTTTTCTCCGCACATGCTCTCTCTTCTCCAGAATTTACTTGGAAAGACCAAAAACAAAAAAACTTAGAGAACGAAAAAAAATACGGAGAGAACATTACACAAAACGGATGTCAAATGTTGTCCACAGTTCTGCATGCTTCTAGGATACTTCCTTTCTGTCTCTTCTACCCTTCACTGCAATCTAGAGAGTTCCATTGCAGACCCCTTTCAGTTATGGTTGTTCCACATAAAACTGGATCCTCCCACATACACTTATAGGGATAGAGAAAGAAAGAGAAGTCTTTTTGTTTTATTTTTTTTCAAGATGACTTTTCAGCTGTTGAAGTGCATTAAACTGCTACACTCTCTGGGCACATGCCGTCTTCCTGCTCCTTCCAAGTCATGGTGGGCCTGGTTTTTGGGCAGTGTGGTCTACTTCATGGAGGAAGGAGGAGTCAGGGTTTCCCTGCATATATGTACACCTAGACCGCTTATGTTTACATATTAGCCACTCAATTCAAGAAAGTCAAGGTCTCCCCTTGACTTTCTGTATGAATCGGAGCAAATATGTCATCCACAGCTACCCAAATGCTTGTTCAAAAATGTTTTTAGGATAAGTGATTCAGATTATGAAGTTTTTAAGTCTAAGTTTTTAAAGAATGCTTTACATCTGTCACACATATCTGAGTCATTTCTGTCATGTTATTGGTCAGAATTTTAAAATGAAACCCCTCTTACTCTGTTTACCCAAAGGCCCACTTCTAAGCCTCAGGACTGTTTTCATTAAGTCCCCTTGGTTCATTAGTTTATTCAGTAGACATTGTGTTAGTCAGCTTTCAGTTACTATAACAAATATCCAAGGTAACTAACTTATAAAGAGAAAAGTTTTCTTTTGGCTCACAATTTTGGAGGTTTCAGTCCACAGTCCATTTGCCCCGTTGTTGGGGGTCTGTGGTGAAGCAGCACATTATGGTGGGGCATTTATAGCAATAATGCTCACCTTGAGGGTGGGAAGTGAAAATAGGAAGAGGAAGGGGCTGCAGTCCTACTAACTCCTCCAAGGGCACACCCCCAGTGACCTGAAGACCTCCCTCTAGGCCCCCACCTTTTCCTAAAGGCTCCTCTGCCTCCCAATAGCACTGCAGGTTGGGGACCAACTTTTGTGGGCCATTGCAGATCCAAGCCACCACAGACAGTATGGAAGTACTGCCCCGGGCACTCTAGCAGGAACTGGGAGCACAAAGAGGTCAAAAGTGACAAAATACCATGAGACTAGCATGTTAGTGGAAGTCTCTAAAGTTAGCTGGAAGCAGAGACCCTGCACAGCTGGGCATGTGGACGCTATTTTACCGAAAGGCTAATGGGAACCGTAATGGGACTTATCAACTGCTCGTGGTATCTGGGGCTGCTGGGAATGAGACTGCTGTCTTCCACTCTCTGCGGCCACCTTGCTTCTGGGCTTCTCTTTTCTGTATGTCTGTCTGCTGCAACATTTTGCTTCTTTGTGCAGGACCAGCTGTTCTTTTAAATTGGTGCTTAGTATCTGCACATCTTTGTGGGGTGCAGTGCGGAAGATAATCCGACGCATGCGTATGGGTGTAATGACGGACACTAATCTTTCCTGTGTTGGCAACTCAGACTCTTCTAATATATCACAGATTGCTAAAGACAATAGGTACCTTGCTGTGCTATAGAAAACAGCCCAGTGTTTCTGGATTCTTCAAGTGCGTACTGGGCAGAGAAAATGGCTGCTCGGCCTTGGATTGCTGACAGCTTGCTGTTCCTGAGCCCAGTGTCATCTGACTCTTAGATGACATTTGGGACAGTCAGCCTGGTTGCCGCTTCCTCAATGGATCTCCTGCTCCTGCGTTAGCTGCCCATTGGTGCAACGTGCGCTGGAAAGGAGAGGTGCCACACACATGGCTGCAGGGTGTCCCCTGTTCCTTTGCCAGACATAGAGGGCAGGACCATGGCCGGAGGGAAGGGGCCTGGGAAGCACTCCCAAATGTGATCATTCATCTGCGACGCTGGAACCATCCTGTAGGATCCATCTCTCTTTGTAGGGCCATTTAGACATGCGGAGCTTCCAGCCCTCTGGTTTCCAGAAAGAGGCATAAGTAGGAGGCCTCACCTTCCTAAAGATTAAATTTCCCATATTGCAGAGGTAATGTAAGTTCAGTGTAGGAAGCTTGGAAAATGGAAAAAATCATAGAGAAAAAAGTGAGGCTCCATCACAATCACAATCCCATCCTTGGAGGAATCCAAGGGTACTGTACGTCCACGTTTGAGTGCGTGCAAAATGGGCCATTGATCAACGTGTTTTGAAAAGCATGATACCCGTGACATATGCCCACTTCGTGAGTCCTCCACTAAGAAAATGTAGAAAGCAGGAAGTGAAAACTCCTTTAGAAATTCCACCCTTCAGAGACTACTACTGGTTACAGTTGGGCACACAGCCTTCCACCTGCTAAGATCTGGATGTGTGAATATATATTTTTCTACACAAGTATCAGCCCTTCGACTCCAGCGTAGCCTTCTAAACCTCAGTGTTGTGTTCTATTGAAGGGATTTGTCATGATCCAATTGAAATTCTCCAGTGGACATTGATGGTGTTTCCAGTTTTTTTCATTTTAATTAAATACCAATTTTTCATAGTTACCTGGATATTTACTCGAGATACACTGTTATATCTGGGCCAAAAAGTTGTCATTTTCAGCCAAATACAAGGTGACCATATTGGATATTAAGGTATCTAAGATATATCAAATGAGCAAGCGGAAATCATGACCCTCAGTCCTGGGCAGTTCTACAGGAGAATTAGAATGGAAACTGTAAGAGGCAGAAAGTACCCGAAGATGATGAAAACAGAAGCAAAGGAAGGAAAGGAAACCCAGTACTTCTTTCTACAGGGACATCCGGAAATACAGAGGTCGGAGCTGAGAGCAGAGCGGCACCACCCTTCACCAGGCTCCGGAGCACCTGCGAGGGAGGTGCAGACTCCCTTTCGGGTCCTGTGCAGCCTGAACCAACTCGCTGCCTCCTGCTGCCACCTTCCTACCTGGCGGAAGTGAGTCCTTGGGGAGCTGTGTTATGTCTACACTGAAGTAGGGCATGGATTGTGCTCTGAAGATCACATCTGTTTAGAAAATCAGCCGAGTCTGCTTTGTGAAAACTCCAGATACATAAATTCTATTTTAAATAAAAATGCACCTGCTTAGAAAGAATAATACTCACACTAGAAAAGGATTGTTCAGTTTTGGGGAACATTAACTGAAGCCCCTTTTAGCTAGATAGCTACTTACACATCAGAAAGGATCCGACTTTTAAATCTCCTGAATGGAATCAACCGTTCATACCTTCAAGTATGCCACCTGGAGTGGGCATGGTATTTAGCCACAAATATTTTCTCTGTAAGAAAAATGGCATGGTAAATTTTATATGTTTATGTCTTTTTTTGCCATCTAGTTTCTATTTGTTACTTGAATTATCTTAAAACCACCGGGAAAACTGTAATCAGAAATAGGTCCAAATCAATTGTCCTAGTTTGAGTCTGAGATTTTGATTAAAAGCTGAGCCAAGTCTACCCAAGGAAGGTCTTGAAAATAATGTTATTTGTTCTTTCCATCCATCACTCTCGCTCATCGGTATGTACCTGAGCAGAATTATTGTCACCATATTGAGTCTCATAGTCTCTGTTCATTATAGTAAGCTCCAGAAAAATAATATAAAAGAAATATTAGAGAAAGAAAAGAAGGGAGAAGAAAAAAAAGTCGTACTTATTAAGAAATCCCTTTTAGCCAGTGGGGCTCCAAAAGAACCTGGGGACATCAATGGTTTCCCGAACTGCAAAATAATTCCTCAACTTGTGAGATCTAAAAATCTCTGAAGTCCAATATGGATCCCAAATACACCGATAGGATTAGAAATAGCATTTCCAATAAAAAATGCATAGCAGAGCAGGGCATGAAATGATGCATTTCTCTTTGAAGCCTCGGAAGTGTGCTGTGTTTGTCTGGAAATGTGTATGTGAAGTTTAACCAGTCCCTGAAGACAGCCATCTGAGTGTTTTTTCTTTAGTTTGTTCTTCGTTGAAATTCCACTCTCAAAACTTTGTGCTGCTGGCTTCCAACTTCCTGCTGCCTCTCTCCTATTTCCCTCGATTTCCTTCTCTTTATGACCCTTTTCAGCGGTGCCTCTTGATTTATGGTCATTTGTGTGACTGCTCTGCTTTGCTTTGTGACAGTTTGTGTCATCCTGGTCTTGTCATAAATGACTACCGTAAAGCGAGGTAAAATATCATAAAACATTAGTGAGTCCCTGATACTCAAGGTTCTTTAGAATAATCCCTGACAGTTACCAACGATAGAAAAACAGATTTGGCAATTTGAAATGTGCAGTATTTGTGTTTAAAAAAATGTTCTAAGTTTTGTTGAACTTTCTGTGTGCCAATCACTGGGTTAAGCTCGTTTCACGAGTGACGTACAATCCTCCTTGCCTCCTCTATCACCCACATTGTACTGGTGGGGAAACTGAGGCATGGAGAGGTCCAGCATAGCCAGTGAGTGGTGGAGCGTGCATGTGCTGAGACTTACCCCCTCTGCAGTGAGGTGTCCGGTCGATGGGAATGTGGAGGTCAGCCTGCGGTGGCAAGTTTCCAGGGCTCAGAAGTTTGCCACCTTCAGTGGTCTCCTCTCCTCCTCCTCCTTCTCCTCCAGCCTCCCAAGCCCCTCCAGCAGGCCTTGAGTGAGCCTGGCTGCACGATGTGCATTTTGTGACCTCGGCACTCTCTCTAGTCCTTCAGTTATTGCAAAGCCATTTTGTTCCTGGTTCACCCAGCTCACTGAGGGTCTCAGCTCAGGAACCCAGGAGTGGCCTCTCAGGCCTCCTCTTCCCAGCAGGCAGGTCCTGCCTTGGTCACCTCCAAGAGGCATCTCATGCCCTTCTGCAGAGAGGAAGGCCTGGCATTCTCTCCTGCACTGCCAGGGACCGGGCACATTTCTGCAAATGTCACCAGCCGCCCTGCCTTGCACGGTGCAGGTGGGGCAGAAGCATTCAGAAAACAGGAGCTGGCACCCTCCTCCTCACGCAGGCTGTCTCACACCCTCCTCCCTGCCTCCTGCCTTCTCCTCCAATCAGGTGGATTCTTTTCTCCTTAAATCCCTGGCAGTCCCAGCCCGGACTCTGCCTGTGTGTCCCTTGTCTGATCTCCTAGGACTAATGCACCTGCCACCCTTCAGTTCCCCTTCCGTCGCGGGGTGATCGCTTCCCATCTGGATCGTGAGCTCCATGGGACTCACACGGGGCCCACAGCCACAGCAACATTCTAGACCTTTGTCGCAGGGTGCACGTGGGCTTGTCCTCATCTTTGTGCTAACCTGGGGGGCTGGAAGGCAGGTGTGCGCCACCCGGTTTTGTTAGACATGTCCAGCATCGCCGCTCCTGTTGTCGGCCACACGTGAATGCTAACTGAACACGCAGCGGCTGACCCAGTGACAGCCAAGTGGCTCAAGCATGGAGACCTTCACCATGGACAGCAGGAGGTGCTCATAAGTCAAATTGGGGAAACAGTTCCTATGATCCATTTAATTCTCTTAAAAAATAGTGGAGCATCTTGATTTAAAAAGAGAAGAAAAATAGAAACCAAGAGGGAAAAATGTAATCAGTGAATTTCTCTTCTTTTCTTTTGCTTCTACATTTACTGTCTTTTCTGAAAATCTTTCTAAGTTTCCTCAGTCACATCCATGGTGAAGTGTAAATTATAGTTTCCAATATAAATGGCCATTTTCAGCAAATTTTAGAAGGAAAAAGATTTCATCTGACACTGAAATTTGGCATTCCTTCGCTCCCTCATGCCGGGAACCGCTTTTTGTCTTTACAAACTGCCATGAGACATAAATCTTGTTGCTTTTGTTCCTAACTGGTCCTGCACCAAGCTGAAAATGGACCTGGGAAACGGGAGCGCCTCCAACGGGGCCAGCCTCTGCAATCCGAATTTGTAGTGTGTACTACACGGGAGGACGCAAATCAGGATCCCGTAAATACGCGAGGCTGTGTTAAATCATACTCACTTCCAACCCCTTTTTCTGCTTGAGGATTTCTTTTTGCTTTGGCTCTTCCAGCTAACTGTATTGCCATTGCACGGTGACGCCTGCTATACCCACTGGCTCATGTGTGACCTGCGCCGTTGAGAAGGCTGGTAACTCAGAAAGCGCCTGCAGGCTTTCAGATGGGCTTCAGGGGACCTTGGGCATGGGGAGCCCCCTGGGCAGGTCCATTCCTTATCGTATGCTGTCCTTGACATGAAGTTTAGCCTCACTCGATCCCTGGCATCACATGCCAATTCATGTCCTCAAGTTGCTGTGACAAACACAGGTACCCTCCCCTGGTCTTTTCTCTTTTTCACCTATATTTTACAAACATATTCTTTTTAGTTATATACATCAACAGGACACATCCTGACATTGTCACAAAAGCACGGAACACAACCTGCTCCAATTCGGTCCCCAGCACTCCCCTGACCCCTGGCTCCCCTCCCTCCACCGCACCAATCCCTCTTTAATCCATTTACAGTTTATATATTTTTTTAAAATCATGTCCTGAGGGTACACCTAATGCCGGGGCCCTCCATGCCATGTCCGTGCATGCAAGTGCAAGAGTTTGGTCAGGTTCTTTCCGCTCTTCTCTCCTGTTCCATCCCTGCTCCCTCTTCCTCGATCCCCAGGGTCTGCTTCTCCTGATCTTTCCTCTATTTGCATAAAATCCCCCCCCTCTCTCTCTTTCTTTTTCTTTCTTCCTCTCTCACTTTAAATTCCTGCACCCCTGTATTTTGGATTAGCTTCCACATATAAGAGAAAACGTTCAACATTTGACTTTTTGGGATTGGCTTATTTCTCTTAGCATCATAGTCTCCAGTTCCATCTGTTGGCTGCCAAATGCCATAATGTCATTCATTTTATGGCTAAGCAATGTTCCTTTGTGTGTATATATATCACATTTTCTTTATCCATTCATCTGTCAAAGGACACCTAGATCGGTTCCATAATTTGGCTATTACTGTGCTGCTATAAATGTTGATGAGCGACATCGTTGCAGTGTGCTGATTTTAAATCCCTTGGATACATACCAAGGAGAGGGACAGTGGGGTCATAGGGTGGTTCCATATCTAGTTTTGTTTTGTTTTGTTTTGTGAGTCGTCTCCATACTGTTTTGCAGACTGGTTGCACTAATTTGCAGTCCCATCAATGTTTGAGTGTACCTTTCCCCTACATCCTGGCCAACATTTATGTTATTCATATACTTGATAGGGCCATTCTGAGTGGAGTGAGATGAAATCTCAGTGTAGTTTTAATTTGCATTTCCCTAATTTCTAGATATGTTGAATAGTTTTTCATATTTGTTGACCATTTGTATTTCTTTCTTTCTGTTTTGAGAAGTGTCTGTTTAGTTCATTCATTGACTGAGTTATTGGATTTGTTTTGAGCTCTTCGTATATCCTGGATATTAACGATCTGTCCGAGGAGCAGGTGGCAAAGATCTTCTCCCATTCTGTGGGCTCTCTGTTCTCACTCTTGTTTCCTTGGCTGTGCAGAAGCTTTGTAATTTGATGCCATCCCACTAATTGCCTTTTTGTTTTATTTCTTGCAAGTTTGTGGTCTTGTTGAGGAATTTGGTTCCTGTGCTGACATGTGGGAGTGTTGAGCCTACATTTTCTTTGAGTACTTGAAGGATTTCTGGTCTAACTCCTAGGTCTTTGATCCACTTTGAGTTGGGTTTTGTGCAGCGTGAGAGGTAGGGGTTAAATTTCATTCTTCTGCATATGGATTTCCAATTTCCCCAGCAGTGTTTGTCAAATAGGCTGCCCTTTCTGCTGTGTGTGTCTTGGGCACCGTTGTCTAGTAGGAGACTTTTATGTGGCTTCATCTCTTGGTCTTCTGTTCCCTTGGTCTTCATGCCAGTTTTGGTGCCAGCACTGTGTTGGTTTTGTTACTATAGCTCTTGTATAATTTGAGGTCTGGTCCTGAGATGCCCCCTGTTTCGCTTTTCTTGAAGATTGCTTTGCCTATTCTGGGTCTCTTATTTTTCCAAATGAATTTCAGAACTGCTTTTTCTACTTCTGTGAAGAACGACATTGGAATTTTAATCGCATTGAATCTGTATAGTGCTTTTGGTGGTGTGTGTCACTTTGACAATATTAATTGGTCTATCCAAAAACATGGCTTCCCCCAGTCTTGATCATCATCTTTGGGGGAACCAACCTGCTTTGGCTGGAACCAGGATGAAGACTGTAAAACTTTTCCCTGTGAACTCAAGATGAATTTTTTATGGTTGTGGCTTCAAACACCTTGGTGTCCTTAGGTGGGGCTATGATGTGAGTACTCATGCCACAAGGAGAGTTACTGGACAGTGAGACCCAAGTGTGTCCCAGGACAGTTCAGGGCTGAGCTGAACTGTCGGAGACCTGATCAGAGACCTCCAGGGTCACGCCTGAGAGAGGAGCCCGTGCTGTCCTTCCGTGCTTCTTTACATTGTCCTTTTCCCTTTTTTTTTTAAATTTATTTCCCAGTAGCTTCCTGCTGCTCTTCCAAAATCACTTAATCTATAGAAATGAACTGAATTTCCTTTTTCTTTTCTATGCAGTACTGGGGATGGAACCCAGGGCCTCACCCATGCTATGCCTCTAGTCCCAAACTGAATTTTCCATTTGCAGTTACAGCATTTAACAATGCTGTGTGGATGTTTTCCAGTGTAGAGGGTATGGTTTGGAATGTGTGGATCTGTAGTTTCTGTGGAGTTGGTGACGGTCACTTTGTGGTTGATGGTTGCTGGGTAGGGTGGACGTGATGCTCCAGGGGAGCCAAAGCAGGCGCAATGGGAGGCCTGTGTGCCTGTCAATCAGAGAGACACAGGATGACTCAGATCACGATGCTGTGGTCAGAGCGACAAATGGTGTTTTCAACATGAGCTGCAATCTAAAGGTCACCAGGGCAGATGCCTGGGATCCAGGAACTGACCTGCAATTGACCTGCTCCTCCAGGACAACCCTGGTGCGGGCAGCAAGGAGCCCCTTGTTTAGTAATGTTTAATGATTCTCCTGTGCACGTGTGAGCTGAGGCCTGTCTGGACTGAGGATGAGTGCAGGGATGAGACAGTTCCTGTTTCCTAGGGTTTACCACCTGTTGGAATGCCCACTCCAGGAGAGGGGCTTTTTCTGACTTGGCACTATTAACATTTGGGACCAGGTAATTCTTGATCCTGTGGGCTGTTCAACATCCCTGGTCTGTGTCTGCTAGATGCCAGGCACATTCCCTACCCTGAAAACCAAAAATATCTCCTGACTTTGCCAAATGTCCTCGGGGTGTAAAATCCCACTCTGATGGAGCCTTGGCCCGTAGGGGACCCCATAACTGCAGTCTTGGCCACAGCAGTACAACTGCTGACGTTCCCTGTGCGTTTCAAGCTTTCTGCTTGTCTGGTCTACTTAGTTTGCAGGAGGACCACTGGGGAAGTTGCTCCCAGGAGTCTGTGTTTGAGGCGCAGGTTGATGAATGACTAGGAGTGTGTGGATTGGAGGGGTGGGGACCATGATGATCCAGTGTAAGGGGTGGATGAGAGCGCAGACCAGAGGTGGACAGAGGCATTTGGGGCACAAGCCACTCTCTGGAATAAATAACTGTGAGATGGGTACGTGGAGTGGGAAGTTGAAGACGTGGTAATATTCTCTTGTGATATTAAAAATATTAAAAAACAAACACGAAGGCCACGTCCAAAGCAAGCAACGCTGACCCCAGCTGTAAACAATCTGGACTCAGGAGTTTTAGCACTGGGCAAGGTGAGTTTCTTAAAGTCTTTAAACTTTTGTTAAATACCCTGTCACACAAGCCAGCCATTGAAATTGGGAACACAGAGATGAACAAAATGAAGGAAACAGAATCAGCTGGGATAATTTCACATGGAGCTCACCGTAGAAAGCCATTATGTATTTATTTCTCTCTACTTTCTTCGCACAGGTTAGCGGGGGACACAGCATCCCTGCCACTTGAACTCTGGAAAAGAGTGTCCAGCCACCCTTCCATATGTTGCATATTCTTTATCTGAATTCTGGGGAACAAAAGAGTCTCCAATTTCAGACCTTTTTGGATTTTGCAATATTTTCACATACATAATTAGAAAGTTTAGGAATAAGGTCTAAACATGAAGTTCATTTATGTTTCGTATATGCCTTATACATATGGCCCAAATGTAGCTTTACAAGATATTTTTTAAAAATAAATTTGTGCATTAAATAAAGTTTCATGGCATGGCATTTTCCACTGGTGGTGGAATATAAATGATCAAAAATTTTTGGATTTTGGAGCATTTTGGTTTTCCGATTTCGGATTTTTTGTGTTGGGAATGCTCAGCCTGCAGGAGAAAAATCGGATGCTTTCTTCAGTCTTCCTGAACATTCCTCAGATGTTGGGACAAGTTCATGTTTCTGCTGAATTGTACATTTTCTCCAGAAAAATATCGTCGTCTGTAGTGTACAGACAGTTTCTGTTTTCGTACTTTATTGACCAAGGCGAAAAACCCTCAGTGTTTCCTTAAATTTCTGCACCTCTTTTTGTCTTAGGAGGCGTTTCTTTATCAGGCTTTTCTGAAGCTTTGGAGAGATTGGAGAAGGCTTTTATCAATGTCAAAACAATCGCAGGAAAATTGTGTTGCTTTCACTGTTTCAGCCACCAGGGGCGCTCTTTTGTCCTCTGTGCAGCCAGCCCACCTCCCACTCCCTTTCCTCCATCTCTTCCTGTTTCTTTCCAAGACATGAAGTTTAGTTCCAGCTCCTATTTGATCTTCCTCTATATTTTGCATATATGCAGATTCTTTAACACATAAAACACTTTAAAGAGAAATAGGATAAATAAATAAATGTTTTAGCATGTCTTTCTGGTCAGACCTGTTTTGGTTATAGACTAGAGGCTCTTTGAACTTGAACTAGAATAATAGGTGGGTACAGAGAGCAGCAGAGAGCAGGTACACCTGGGTGCAGAAGATGCCCTTGGCTGTGGAAGGTTAGGAAGGGCAGAGTCAACCAGGAGAGGCCTGAGGAGTTGAGCCCCCTCAACATCAGGAGCACAGGGTGGAGAGAGAGGATGCTGGCTCTGCAGGGCTCCACTCCCAGGGTCACAGTGTCCCCAGGACTCTTGTTGGCTGATAGTGCATCTCCCTGGGGTTCAGGTGTGGGCAGCTCCCCATCCCCTCACCCTCTGTATTCTCACGTTCTCTCTACCACTTGAGGTGACAGGAGCACATGACTGGGTCTCCCAACCAGGACAGTAAACACCTGGATGACATCACTGTGTGTTAAAGTACTGTGGTGGAGGGGATAAGGGACGGAGGAGAGGCGGGGACGAGCTCTCACTTTGCTGAGCTGGACACATGGCTAGAGGGTTGGAAGTTCCTCTGGTACAGGAACAGGGGCTCCCTGGGCATGTGCCACACCATCTGTGCCCAGGAAATGCTGGGTGTGGCCTGAGTGGTGAGCAGGTGACTCATGGACAGGGAATCAAGATTTAGGGAGATGGTGAGAAGAATATTTGAGCACTGAAAGGGATTCATTTCCCTGCATTCTCAGGGAATCTTCTGGCAGCTGTGCTGTGTGGGTAGCTGGCACCCCAGCACCCTCTGTGCACTGCCCTCCTCAGCTGCACTGCATTGTATTACGATCATCTGTCCTGGTCTCTTTGTTTGACTCCTGGGTCCCCAGAGGCAGGTCCTGTGCCACATCTATCTTCATATCCCCAGCCTCTACCCAACGGCCTCCACATAATAGCAGCTCAACAAATCGCTGAGTATGTGCATGAACTGGCTCGCTCCTGTGGTTTACCCTGTGTTCTTTTGAAGGAGGGGACAAGAATTGATTTTATAGGTTTTCTTCCCCACAGAGCATATTGATGAAGGACAGCTACTGATTTCTGCAGAGAAAGAAAAATGATAGAGCAGACCTCCTTGCTATATTTCAAACTTCGGATGACTCTTCTTTCTTCTTTCTTCTTCTTTTTTTTTTTTTTAAGAAGTCTGTCCACCAGCACTCGTATCATTTTTCAAACCCCATGTCATCCCTTTCAGAGACTGCCCATCGGTCATTTTCGGCAGAGGGTATCCATCATGATAGAAGCTAAATAATTTTCAAAGCTGTCAGAGAGTGGACACAAAGAGGCCCCCATTTCATCTAAACAGTTGTTGGGGGCTGGCGGTGAGGGTGTTGCTGGGCGGGGACAGTGGCATCGGGAGCACCTCTCATGTGGGTTTCAAGCGGAACAAAGGAAAAGTTCATTCTAGAAGTGAGACCTCATTTCGCTACAGAAAATGTCACACATGCACCATTGCTAGAATAGGTAAGAGTTTATTTACGGGAAGAGTGCTTCGTGTGAAATTGAAGTCCATTTTTCTAATGACCATGTTTTCCTGCAATCATAGTTGTACCTAAGTTTTTCTCAATTCTAAAAGCAAGTCACGTTTATTTGCAAAATACAGAAATAAGTAAGGGAGAAAATAAAAATCTCACAAATTCCACCACACAGAGAAAACTACTGTCAATATTATTTTTGGTTCATTTATCTTTCAGTCACACACACACACACACACACACAACATGCATGAATACATAATGTATATACGTATATTTATTTGTATATATGTGTGTGTACATATCCTATAATTTCCTTTTTCAAAGTTGTGTTCTATTCTTTGTGAAGTTTTATATCCTGTTTTCTCACTAAATTATATCTTAACATTTTCCCATGTCATTAAGCATTCAGTGAAACATGATTTTTTAAGACTACATTACATTTGATTTCATGGATATACCATAATTTATTTATTTGCTGTTAGGCACACTGATCGTTCTGACTTCATGCAATGTAGTATTTTATTTATTGCATCGTGCCTGTCTTTTAGCTATTCTGTGGTTTTCATCTATATAATTCTCAAGAAGCATAATCTTATCTTTTTATTAGAATGTCAAAGATAGGTAAATGGATTTTTTTATAACTCACAAAGATTCAACCTACACAAAGCTTTCCGGTTGTTCTCTTAAATCAGAAAGAGTGATTGTATATGTTCTCTTTTATAATATAGATTTGATTCTGTCAATTAAATGAGCATGCTTGTATTTCTTTCCTGTTTACCGATTCGTTGTGAACTGATGTACAAGTCCTCATTTTAGATCAGATGAGGCTACAAATATTTCTAGAATGTGCTCAGAAGGATTCCCTAGCAGAGGATGAGATGATGGTGTGGCTCTTGCTAGGTGAGGACCTCAGCCTTTTCATTTGCTTTCCGGGGAACCTTGGATGTCCTTTTTGACTTGTAAGAGCCTCAACATTTCTCATCTATAAATTTGTGGAAGAAGACAGCATGTAGGCTTTTCCAGGGTAGGTGTGAGTGTGGATCGTGTGTGGCGGATCATATCACGAATTTACTGTGGGGTGTGATACACGGGTGTGCCATTATTTATTCTGGTTTCCATTTTACAGCACAGCGAGTATTAGACACTGCTTCTAGGAATAAGGATGAAGAGGAGGTAAAGGTCTTGCCTTATTTGACCAGGCAGTTACAAACGTAATTCCTTTAGACTAAACTGATGTCTAGTTTTTCTTTTTAACTTTACATCAACTTGCTGGGATGTCAAATTATATTCCATAAAATTTGCCTGCTAAAACGTGCAATTCAATGATTTTTAGTAAGCATATAGAGATGTGCAATTATCACAGTTCTCTCATTTGCCCCGTCCCTCCCTCTCTCTCTCTTTCTCCCCCACTCCCTTGCTCTTGAGTACTGAGGATTGAACCCAGGGCTGGAGCATGCTAGGCAATTGCTCTACCACTGAGCTGCATTCCCAGTCCTTGTGATGATAATCCAACTTCTGAACTTTCCCATCACCCGCCAGAAGATCCCTGAGATCCATTTACGGTCACCCCACATTCCTAGATCCAGCTCTAGGCAACAGGGAATGCACTTTCAGTCTCTGGAGATTTGCGTTTTCTGTACGTCTTGATGGCACCATGCAGTACCTGATCTTTTTATCAAGTGTCATAAATTATTATGGCATTTTTGAGGTGCGTCCGTGTCACCCCACGGATAAGTCCTTCACTCTTTTATTGCCAAACAGTAATCCATTATTTCAGTATACCACATTGTTTATCCGCTGACCAGCGGATCATTAAAGAGCTAAGTTTTCAATTAAACAAATTGCATCCACAAGGATATTAATTTCCCAGAAGTCATCACTTGCTAATTATTTTCACATTTTACTATTAGCTCCGGTCCTGATGTTATGCAATCTGTTGAATATGTGTACGATACAGCACTCTACAATGGTGTACTGCTATGAACCACGTCCCAACCGCACGTTCAGTGACATCACACTGGTGGTGTGAGATGATCTAGAGTGGAGGAATTTACACCAGACGGTGGCCAACGCTACAAGTTAGGGCTGCATTTATTGTTTTGCTGATTATTGGGAAGGGGGGAGGGAATAAGAGTGGTAATTCCGGGGGCTCTTGGGGGTAAATCTAATTTTCAGAATTTTTATATATATTATATTATTTCATTAGAAGCTTGTTTGATTGTTCAACAAATAAATTTCTGAATAAAATAAAAAAAAGAAAATGATGAAGAAACTGCTGATAATGCAGAGGGCTTAGCTCAGTGGTAGAACCACTTACCTGGGATGCTGAGGCCCTGGGTTTGATCCCCAGCACTGCATTAAAAAAAAAAAGGTGTCATACCTATAGCTGTTGTAAGTTGTACAAAAACCAGAGGCTATAAATTTCCAGTATTCAAAAACTATTACCTGATTTAGAAGAAAATTAAAAAAAAATTAACTGTCTTTGGTGAACAAGTGAAATTCCAACATACTGTTTTTATATTTTCACTGTCATTTTACTCTTTAAACAAAAATACTAACCAATAATCATGTCCCAACTATGCTCATTTATCATTTACAATATAGGTTGACTATGGATGTAAGGGCTGGAAAGAAAAATCAATGAAAGTATTATGTGAGAATCAATTAAGTCTATGGAATTTATAATAAAGAAATATCGTATATTTCATTACGATTTGTAAATCACATGCAACTCATCCTCTGAATCAGTAAAATTTATACAAACTTGTCTGTGTATAGATATCTTTACCCCTGGAGAGCCAGTTCTTAAGCCGTCACCAGTGCACACCGGTGCACAGCTGCCTCCCTCTGTTCCTTTTCAGCAGACCTGTCCCCTGACTCCCTCTCCTTCGTTGGTGCCTTTGGGGGACAGTCCTTCCTGAAGCCAGTGGGGAGCTCTTTGTTGCAGTGTTCAGGGAGGGGTCAGCTGCCACCTGGTGGGGAAGGGCGGAGGGCTCTGGAGGGGCAAGTTCAAGGTTGCTGGTGGACTTGGCTACTTTTTATTGATGGTGGATTCCAAATGTGCATGGAAGCCACACAATCCTTTAATGCCCCTTGGCTACACATGACCCCTACATGCATGTCACGTCCCCTACATGCATGTCACGTGTGTTACAACAAGAGCAAAGCATATAAAATGCATCTCTTCCCTTCTTTCTTCTGTTTGTCCACATGGATAGCAAGAAATGCACCAACAGAAACATTGCCTGTATCTTACAAGGTGAGAAAGTAACAATTCCACCACCACCAAACTCTTGCTTTCTTGGCAATCTGAAGCTGCATAGCAAGTTGTGCAAAAGGCTAAAGGCTCTGGACAATTGCAAATGTTTATCCCACGCACTAGTCTGCATTTGGTAGGGCTCTATGGGACAGGTGTGACCACATTCCACATGGCGCTAGATGGAGGACCGAGAATTGTAGCTACATCCAGCCTGGCTCCCTCCTGCGGCTGGTGCCTTGGTGTTGGTGATCAGCTGAGAGCCCAGCATGGCTGAAGTCTGGGGATTTTGGCTCCTCTCCATGTGGGGTTCTTCATGTGGCCTGTTTCCTTACAGAACCATGACTGACTTCCAGGGCAAATGTCTCAAGCTTGGTGGAAGCTGAATTACTTTCTAGACCAAGCTTCGGAGGGTATATAACATGGTTGTGTTGGGCTCTACTCATTGGGGCAGCCAAAAAGGTCCTCCCAGGTTCAATAGGAGGAGACTCTGAGTCTGCATCTTGATGGGGGTGTGGCAAATTCTGGAAGAGCATGTGGCATAGGAAATACTGTTGGGACCATTTTTAGAAATTATCATCTGTCATAACTGGAAAGGAAAAAAAGAACTCCTCCCAAAGCTCTGTATTCTCTGGCTTCATGTGCTTTGTGCAATAAATCAGCAGGACAGATGAGTAGTTGAGAATTACAGCACATAAGGACTGACTAGTGGGTTTAACCCAAGCAAAGAGGAAAATATGCTCTTTTTGCTACAGAAAAATCTAAAGAGTTAGTAATACCACTGGGAATTTTTTAAAAGTCTATAGGTATGAGAAACAATGGAAGCATTCCATTATGGAAAGTTCTAGAAATAGTCCTGGAAGTATTGAAAGGTAGTAACTGTAGTAGTGTGTTCACAGAGGAACAGCTCCAAGAGTGTGTCACATGCATTCTCCACGGTTGCCTGAAGTCTAGAACCACACCATTTCCCTTGGAAAGGAAAGAGACAGGTTCACATATCAATCTAGACGCAGTGTGCCCGGGATGTACCAAGCACTCACGTCAGGCATGTCGTTCTAACTCAGAATGACCTTTATTTAAATACTTTTCTTTTTTTAATGAGAAGAAGCCAAATGTTGAGTAGACTCTGAGATAAGGGATTTCTTCTCCAACCAACATCTAAGCAGCTTCCTTTGCTTAGATAGAGGAGCCTACATGGTCGTGAGTCCTGGGCTAGAAGGGGTCTTAAGCACTCAGAACAGATGACCAGGCATGTGTGGTTCAACAGGTGCTTCTTGCTGAGAAGGGAGCTAGGTGAGGTGGGATGCCTTTTTTCAAGAATGAATTTTGACATAATTTCCAACTTAAAAGTTGCAAAATAGGACAAAGAACTCCCAGATAAACTTCATCCAGATTTCCCAATGTTAATATTTACTATGTTTGCTTTTTTGGTTTTTTGTTGTTCTCTTTCATTAACACGTCGATATCTCTATCTCTGTCTTTATCCCCATCTCTATGTGTCACAGACATAGACCTTACGTCTCTGTTACTTACATGTAATCACATTTCTCTCTTTTACATGTGATTTTTTCCCAGTGCATTTTATGTAGTAAAATTTTCTTACATAACGAAAACACAATTATCATAACTAGAAAACTAAGGTTGACATAGTGTTGCTATCGAACATATACACTTCCTTCGAGTTACTTGATTTTCTCAGTAATGCCTTCTAGCAAAATGAAATCTAAGACCAGATGTCTTCACAGTCTGAGCTCTGACTATACCTGGAAGTGGATCAAAGGCATATACTGACCCTTGGGTATGCTTGTAAACTTACACAGAACCCAGTTTAAAGTGACCTTCCATGTGCATGTCAGACAGAAGCCTACAAGCCTTTTTTTTTTGTGGACCGGGCAGAGAAAAATGTCATTATACCTGAAATAGGGTCAGTACTTGAAAAATGTTTGTTAGACAATCAAACCCAGAAAGAAATCAGATTTGTAGGTAGTTTTATGTAACCTAAGAACAAAGGTATTTTAAGTCTAATTTCCCTGAAGTTCGAATTTTCTGTTTGAAAATCAGATTTAAGAGCATGCACAGAAACCCCTTTCTGTTGCGTGGGTACCACAAGGTGGATTGTGGTGTATTAATAGTAATTGTCAGGGTCACCTTTGACCTCACAAGCAGCATGAGTGCGTTGGTGACAGGACAGGGATTCTTCTCCCTTATCAGACCCAGTCCCTCTCCGTGGATCGGATCTGACCATGTCCTTCATAATCAAACCACTGCTGCTTGTGGACAGCTACAGATGCCCTGGGGAGGATGGGTGTGGTTCACAGGGATGCACGAGAGGGCGAGTGGCGACAGGAGACAGGAAAGCACAGAGCAGTGAACACAGGGTGAGCTGTCTCACAAGTCACAATTGTGGGCAAATGGGCTCAGCCCCCCTGGGCCACTCACGAAGACAGGCGGAGCAGAGTTCTACGGAGACACTTCCATAGAGGCTCAGAAGAACTACGGGATATATCCACGGAGTCCCATCAGTTACTGGTTGACACCTCTCCTAAGTGTGCCAAGTCCTCAGCATGTCCAGTCTACCCCATGCGAGGAGCTCATCAGCTCTGGCTTCCTGCACAAACCTTCCTGTGAGGGTCCCAGTGCTTGCGGTTGGAATGTCACACGAATTTCCAAGTACAGGGCTTGCCTAGGGACATAGATGGAGCACCTTTCATTTCTGCTACATTTCCCATTCAGATCATTTGGAACCAAGTTTCAGGGAATGAGGAAAGCATTTGCAAAACTAGGGATTTATTTCAGAAACTATGATCAAGCAGGAGGCATTTTTTAAAAAAAATGAAACGACAGGTAATGATCTTCCCGTGGCTAAAGCTAAGCCAGCTGAGCTTCTGGTGGGAGGGGCACGAAGGCGATTGCAGTGTGGGTAACCAGTAGTGGAAAGAGTGAGGCTAACTCCAGTTGCTTAAGGGAATGAGTAAATTAAGTGCTGATGACATTGGACCAGGCAGCAAACCACATCCATTGATTGCTTTAATCGTCTTTCCTTTGCACTCAGTTAAACACCCATAGAAGTGAATTTCAAGGTAACTAAAAGGTTGTTTAGCACATTTTTTCAGAGTCACATATAAGCAGAACAAAAAGACCCCTTGACCCAAAGAAAGAACAGCTGGTACGAGCATGCACCGTGGAGGTGTGAGCAGGAGGGCTATTCGCATCTGTGCTACGTGGCTTTGCTCATCAGAAGGAGCACACAGGTGTTTCAGCAGGAGGAAGCAAAGAAAACCAGCAAGTGGAACGTTTAAATGAAAACTGGAGAGAGAGCCTGTTCAGGCTGGCTTTACCCTTGAACCAAAATTCAAAACCCCAACAGAATATATGGCAGGCAAAAAAGCATGACATCTTTAGGAGAGATGATAGGAAGAAGGTAGGTTTCTGTGGCTCTAGCCTCCAAAATTTTCACCGTGCTTACCTGAAAAAGGAACTCGACCTGCTTGGAAATTTAGCTTGCAAAAAACCAAACGTGACACGAGTGAGAGATCAGATTCATAGTGGTAAACCAGCTACTCGGTTTCCTTGGGATTGTACTGTGTCAGAAATGGTAAGCAGAGTGAAAGAATCGAGGCGATGACTTGCATTGCCATGAAGGGTCTTTCCAAGAGGAAAAGAAGCTAGCTAGTTACTGTTTAAATATGATTTTCTGTTTTCACTGTCCAGTGACATGCAGGGATTAATATTTTTGAAGGACTGAGGCACTTCTAGGAACATGCCCCAAAGAACTGGAAACAGGAACAAGTGCTTGTTCACAAATGTTCCAAAACGGCAGACATCAGCCACCGTCTGTCCATAGGAGAGGACACAGACAAAGCGTGTGACTGCCACTAGTGGGAGAGTAAATTACTCAGGCCTAAGAAGAAAGACATTTTGGGGCTGGAGCAGTGGCTCAGCGATTATGGCGCTTGCCTGGCATGTGTGAGGACGCGGGTTCGAACCCCAGCACCATGTACACAACGAAGTGTTGGAGCAACAAAACCCACATGGAAAATTAAATAAAAATGATTCTCTCTCTCTCTCTTTCTCTTCCCCCCTCTCTTAAGCAAAGTAAAAAGACATTTTGATTCATGCTTCAGTGTGGTTGAACTCCAAAAACATGGTGTTAAGTGAATGAAGTTAGACGTAAAGGGTCACAGATTAGAAGGATACATTTGTAGGGGATACCTGGAATGGGAAAAATCCGTGGAGACAGACAGTAGATTAGTTATTTCCAGGGGTTGGGGAAGAGCGGCTGGGTAGGGGACTTGCTGACGGGTGTGGTTTTCCCCTGGGGTGATGAAAATGTTCAGAACTAGGTAGCAATGTTGGTGGCAGAACATTGCAAATGTATTAAATGTTTAAATTGTGTATTTAAAAATGTTTGATTTTGTGTTATGTAAAATTTTCCTCCAATGAAGAAGAGAAAAAATACCAAAATACCCATAGAGGGGCATCCAATAAACTAGTGAACCTCAAAATCCATGATGTCATCAAAAACAAGGAAAACTGAGAAAATATCACAGCCAGGAAGATCCTAAGAAGACATGACTCCCAAATGTAATGTGGCATCTTCTGTATGTCCCCAGAACTCAGAAGGGGAAGTAGGTAAAATAACGAGGAGATCTGAATCTGGCTTTCTTTTATAATACTGTGTCAATGTGAGTTTATTAATTATAGCAAATATATTACTGATGTAAGATGCTAATAAAAGGGAAAACTGGACACAGGGTATGTGGAGATTCTTTGTGGCATCTGTGAGATCTTTCGTTTTTTCTACAAATCTAAACTTCTCTAAAATTGAAAAGTCTGATTTTAAGACTGCACAAGGCTTTTGCACCCTGTCCTTGCCTGCATTGTCCTGCCTGATATGTAGGCTCTGAGTCTGCTTGGAGGAGCAGACAGTCAACCAGTTTGAGGACCAGGATAGTTCATGGAGGCTGGTGTGGAAAGCAGAGGAAGCTGGCATCTCGGCCCCAAACTGCTCATCTCCTTGTTACATCAGAATAAGAAAACACAGTAAAAAATTAAAGGCTCATTCTTTTCCATCAAAAACCTTTAAGAATATGCTGTTACCTGTTGGAGCGGTGGTTCAGCAGTTGGAGCGCTTGCTGGCATGCATGAGGACCCAGTTTGAACCCCTTTACCACATATATAGCTAAGTGCCAAAGAAACAAAAGCCAGAGGAAATAAATAAAATTGATTCTTTTTCTCTCACTCACTCTATTAAAAAAAAAAGAATTTGCTGTTGCCATACGTGTTGGTTTCTTAAATTTGTTTTAATAAAGTACGAAAAAATGGATGGCTTAAAACAACCGAAATCTGCTGCATCTCGGTCCTGGAGGCTAGAAGTATAAATTCAAGAGGGCAGGGTCTTCTGAAGCTGGACAGACCCTCCACTTACTTCTCAGACTCTGGTGGTGGCTGTGTGTCTCTGCCTGGCTTCTTGTGGTGGCTGTGTGTCCCTGGTCT
>PVKS010013242.1:0-15651 GCA_004027875.1 Aplodontia rufa | reverse complement strand
ACCAGCATGAACCTATGGGCAGGCCTTTGAGAGGAATGACACATGTGGTTTCTAAATCCGGACACCAGCTTTCTGAGGCAGGATGCAATTCATGCTCCATCCCCTGACCTTCTGTCCCAATGTGCAGACAATGGAATTGAGGCATAGAAATTTGAAGTCAGTTTTTCCTGCGTTGCACAGCTATGAAATGATGGATCTGGAATTTAGATCATTTTCAAAGTTTTTGAATTTTCCATCAAATGATTCTTAGGTTAGAGGAATTTTCAATAAATCAAATCAGGAAAGGGAGAGATAACAGGTTGCTCGCTGGAGTGGTGTCCTGAAGCACTCTGCTACCTCAGATATGGATGTCCCCTCCCTCGCTGCTCCTGCCCCTGCCCTTAGGGAGCTGAAGGCTGGCCTCCTACCCTGCCTCCCAAGCCTCTCTCCCCCTCCACCCTCTGACTCTCAAGTTTGATTTACTGATATCTACTTGTCTAAATGATAAAATCGAGAAAGCTTTTACCAAGTTAGTTTATCATAGAAATGTAACTATTACATGTATTGTACAAAATGGTTCTTTGAAAAAAAATCCAGGCAAATACATTGGAGTCATTAATTTGAATACTAAGTACAAGGTTCTGTTTAAGAGTCCACAAGATGAATAAGAAATCATAATTCTGGGACGGCAAAGGCATTCTTCAAAGCCATCGCTTGTATAATCCGTTGAAGACGCTGTGATAGTAGGCTCATTGATGGCTGATTTAGGGTCTGGCGCTTGTGCCATTACCTTTCTGAGGGGACATATTTCATGCTGCCTCGCATTACACGCAGATCCTGTCTCTGGAATGGATTGGGTTACAAAAGTTCATCTGAACTATATTCCTCGGAATTCAGAATGTTTAGCATATCCTTCTGAAGCACTTCCATTTACCTTTCTTCTGCTTGACTATGGAAATAAAATGAAAAAAAAAAAAAAGAATCAGGTGGGGCCCTTGTTTTTTGAGAGTTTACAAGGGATGGCTGTGGTGCATTCAATGCATTCACCCGATCCTCTGTGCTTCGATTCTCTCTGGGCAACTCTGTCTGTGCCCTCTTGACTTTCCAGGTAACTCCCACATGGGCTAGATGGACCTGCTGTTTTATTGGCCTTGAGGTTGGCCTTGTGACTTGCATTTAGCCAATGACATGTGAGCAGATGCTGCAAACTAGATTTTGAAAAGTGCCGGTGCCTTTGGGCTCACACTCTGCCGAGATGGAGGGCAGCTTCCTGCAGATGCTAGGCCTTCACCCTGCACTCTGAAATTCACATGCGTGTCACGCCTCCAAGCTGCTCCAAGGACCTGTGGCATGATTACAACTGCCCTGGTCTGACCCAGGAATCCCAAGACACAATATCTCCTCCTCTGGTGAGTTGCAGTTTTGATGCTGCATGCATGCTTGAGCAGCAGCTAAATAACAAAGGTGCGCAGAGAACCCACACTCCACAAATAGTTCCAAATACAGCTCTAACATATGGGCCCATTGTGGAAGACGGGGTGGTTTTGAACATGAAATGAGTTTCTGAGACATAAGGGAAGCCTTCCCAAGCAAGTGTCTTTCAGATGATTCCCAAAAGGTGAGCTGGAGTGAGTTTGGTGAAGAGAGAGGGGAAGACATAGCAGCTCAATTTACAGTAGCTAAACTATGGAACCAACCCAGATGCCCCTCACTGGATGCATTGATCCAAAAACTGTGGTATATATTTATATATAATGGAGTTCTACTCAGCAATTAGAAACAATGAATTTGCAGCCTTTGAAGGTAAATGGATGGCAATGGAAGAAATCATGCTGAGCAAACTTAGCCAAACCCAGAGAGTCAAGGGTTGAATGTTTTCACTCATCTTGGAGGCTGGAGCTAAACCCAGGCCTGTGTGAAATGTAGTCAGTCTCATGTATTAGACCCAGCAAAAGCGTAGTAACACATAATCTAGGGCAGTCATAGATATATATCTGGACGGAGGGAGGAGGGGCAGTAGGGAAGGATCTAGGGGGTAATTCTGATTTAAGAATATATACATATCATATTGTTACTTTATATGCATTTTTGATTGTACAATAACTAAATTTCATAATAAAAATAAAAGTGAGAGGGGAAGGGAGCCCTAGGTAAAGAGATAGACACAAGCAAGAAACTCAGGGTGGAACAAATCTGGTAGGAGATGGAGAGACTGGGAGGAGACCCAGCACACAGTGCTTTGTAGAGTGAGGACTAGGCAATTTATTCTAAGAGCAATGCATTTTTAGAGGGGTGTGAGCTTTTGGTGGTCGAATCCTAGTACATGAGACCCATGCCGCCAGCTTGTTGAGTGTTTTCTCCTAAGACCGCCCTGGCTATGTGTTCAGGTGAATCTTTCTTTACCTTTGGAGAGTAGACCCCTTCAGGATGTTGCCAACAGATTTTCCTTCCCTTTTAGTTGTTAAACTACAATCTGGCTTAACATCCTAATCTTTCCTCTTGTTAAACATGATACTCGGTTATAGCCAGCCAGGCTTGTGATGGAAAGGATGTGAGGTTTGGGAGCGTGCGCTCACCTGAGTATTTAGTCCTCTAACTTCCCCTCCCCTTGGAGTGGAGCGGGCCATGGGCTGTGTGGGAGGCATGAGGCATGAACTAGGTTCCTTCACATCAAGGACTTGCTGAGTGTGCACAGGCTGATGGGCCTCGTGGTCATTGCTGCTGGGGGGCTGCTGCCCCTGGAGGGATGCCTCACCTGCTTCTGGGGCAGTCTGCATCCGGTGACCCTCTCAGCCCAGCTCTGGACAGCTGTGAAAGTCACTCCAGCTTCAGAACTGGATAGGGGATTAGCTGCAGCTTTGCACTAAGAAGTGCTTGCAGCCACCTCCCCCTTCGCTCACTCTTGTCCATTCCCTTTCTCCTATGGCTCCTCACCTGGTTTGTTTGGTCTGCCATAACAAAGTGCCACCGACTGGGTGGCTTCAGTCGCAGAAAATGGTCTTCTCACAATTTTGGCAGGTAGAAGTCCAAGGTCAAGTTTGGTTCTGGCGAGGCCCTTTCTCCTGGCTTGCAGATGGCCACCTTCTCACTGGGTCCTTATGTCACTTTTCCAGTGTGCACAAGTGGATTTAGAGGGCTCTGGGTTTCTTTCTTTAATGAGAAGGACACCAGCTCTATTGAGCAAGCCCCACCCTTGTGACCTTGTTTAACCATAATTACCTCCTTAAAGGCCTGTCTTCCAACACCGTCATGTTGGAGGCTAAGGTTGGAATTGGAGTGGTGGTGGTGGGGATGTAATTCAGTCCACAGCAGCTTGCTAAGGTACTGAGCCCTATCATGACGCCTGTCTCTAGGAACCCAACCTAAAGCAGGCTGCTTCTGGGAGAATCTTTTAAAAAATGTTTTATTTTAAAATGACTTTAGATTTACAGTAAAGTTCCAAAGATGGTAAAGAGAGTTCTGATAGCCCTCGCCAGGTTCCTATGTTTTTATCCCACATTACAGATTGGAAGGAGCCAATATTTGTACATCACTATTAACGACCTTCAGGCTTTACTTAAATTTTGCTAGGTTTCTCTAATGTCCTACTTCTGTCTAGGACTCTGCTTTGCCATTGGTCATCATGGTTTTCTCATTTCTTCTGGTTTGTGATAGTTTCTCTCTTTCCTTTGTTTTTGTTTTCATGACTGAAAATTTTGAGGGGCACTAGTCAGTTGTTCTGTAGAATGTTTCTCAGTTTGGGTTTATCTTCTTTTCCTTTGGCAATTAGACTAGAGTTTGTGGGTGGAGAGAAGAAATGTGCAGAGGTGAAGTTCCTCTTTATTGTGTCCTACCAGTACGTGATGTTCAACGACTTTACAACGATGGGAGCCCGGATTCCCTGTTTGAGGAGGATGTTACCTTTTCCTGTCCATACCCCATGTTGGATGCAGACAAAAATATTTTACTTTCTCTGGACATCTCTGCTCTGCCGATGCTCTTTGGGCTATGTACCTCTCCTAGCCAGCATCATGTGATGGTTTTCTTGCAGGAACTGGTGAGGGCTGCCCACAACAGCCAGTGACAGTGGAAGGATTGGCTTTGGCTCAGTTCACCCAGCTTCCACTCCTGAGGGGAAATGAAGCCAAAGAAAGTGAAGGGCCCAGAGACTCAGTGTTAGCTCTGTGGTTTAATGTCAGATCTTCTGTCCACAGTTCAGAGTTACTTGTTTGCCTGGTGTGAATTTGGAAACAGGGACAGAAAGGGAATTACAAGGTGAAAGCTGGCACATCAGGCTCTAGAAAGGAGCATGGATGGCTCTGCTCTCCTGTCCCTAGCAGTCTCTTTCTCCTGCTCCTCCGTCAGGCTGGAGTCAGTTCTCCCACCTCTGGGGGTAGGAGATGTTTCCAGAGGAAAATTGAGGGCTGTTGTGGAAGGAGAAACAAATGTTAGACGGATGGCACAACAGATGACCAAGTGGTGACATCAGGAAGCTGAGGACTCCTGTGGCTGCTGGAGCACTTTGCTGGTAATTTCAGTGCGTGCGGGGCACAGTGCCTGCACAAAGTTGGCTTGGCTTCCTCGCTGCACCTGAGCTGGCTCTTGCTGCTTGGAATGCACCAGACAAAGGGAAGAACACCGCGCCACCCTCGTCCTGCGTCCTTGCTTGTTTGGCATCACACTGTGTGCTACAGAAGCCCTTTCCAACATCAGGTCTCAGTCCATTCTAGCAATGATACTAAAAACATAGTCATCAGGAGTGTGAGTGTCCCCCCCATTTTAGGAATGAGGCAAGTGAGCCCAGAAATACTCAACACATTGCTTGAGATCACTGGAGCAGATCTGAGGAGGACTGGCTTCCAAGACGGCATTCCTGTGTATGCCTCGGAGTTCCCCTGCATGCCCGTGCAGCTCTCCTCCTGAGAGCCTTCTCATTCCAGGGAGGGCTGAAAATGCTGGGGCATTGACACTCCTGGAAACAGAGCCAGTCTGGCTTAAATCCTAGCTTCCTTGCTCTTGGAGCAACCAAGGAGAAAAACTCTGGGGCGTGTGTTCTCCTGTTTCGGTCCCCTGGCTCCCCAGCAGGATTGTGCTCCGGTTACCCTTGGTGAGCAGCTTGGTTGTGCTCTGTTACAGCTGCATCCCTTCCTTCCTGTCTTAGTTCCTGGTCCTACTACCAGCACTTCTTGGAAGTACTTCCCAAATAGGTGCCTTGCCTGCAGATCTTTGAGGACTTGCTTTTGAGAGAACCCAAACCAAGCCAGTCGTAGATTAGAGAGGTTGTATGTTTCCATTGTAAGTGACAGAAATCCCAACTTAAACTGGCTCAAGCAGAAAAAAGAATTTATCGGCTCTTGTAATTGAACAGTCCAGGCTAACAGCTCTAGCTCCAGGCACGACCAAATCTATTTCTTTGAACAATGTTACCAGACCTTGTTTTCTTTTTCTATCCCTCTGATCTACTTTCCTAAGGGGTGACTTCTTTCTCAGTCTATCTTTCCAGAAGCTTATGTAATCTCAGGTGTCTGTGTGGTGAAAAGGAAAATATCTCCCTCCTGATAACTCCAGCTCGATGGTGAGAAAGATCTGATTGGCTCTGACTGTGTCATGTGCCCTTCTTTGAACCAATCACTGTGCCCAGCAAGCTCCAAGTGGCCAGACTGGGGCACAGACCACCCCAGAAGCTGGGGGTCCTGGCTGCTGCACCCAGGAACAGGAGTAAAACTGGGTGGCGGTGGTTCTCCACGGAAGACTCTGGTTCTTCTTTCAGAAGGAGGATCAAAGCTGCACAGACTCACACCCAAACCTTCTGACTCATTCCTTTCCCATGAGAAAAGTGCTATCTTTTGAGTAAAAGCAATCTCTCTTAGTTCTAGTTAATTTCAGGAGAAATATGTCATGCATGACTCACTATTATTGGAGGTGCTGAGACACAGAGAAGGAGGGAAGTGCCCAGGACCATCAGATGACTGTCCTCCAGCACGTAAATCATCCCAAGGTGAATTCTGCTCTGTTTTCCAGGAGAATTATGGGAGACAACAGGGCAGCACAGCAGCAAAGACCCAGAAGACAAGAAAACAGTATCCAGGAGGTCAGTGCACACCTGCGTAGGTTCGTGGGGTGCTGACTGGAGTGGAAATGTTTGAGGAGGTTCATTTGGCGGCTCTGGTTGGGTTTTCATAGGAGGAAACTTACAAAGGAAAATGGTTCTATTGCATTTCTTCCCTAAAACAATACTACTACTGCTACATATCATGATTTTATCAGCATATTGCAGAAAACTGAGATATTCAAGCTCAATGTGGGGCTGAGCAAACTGTTCTAGTAAAGGAACTTCATAGGCTGTTATGGCTTGAATGTGAGGTGTCCCCAAAACCTCAACTGTGACAATGCAGTAAGGCTGAGGTGAAATGATTGGGTTAGAAGAGCCTTCACCCAACAGTGAGTTGATCCCCGAGAGGGGTTAACTGGTAACTGCAGGCGGATAGGGTGTGGCTGGAGGAGGCAGGTCCTTAGGGGTGTGCCTTTAGGATGTATTTTGTGTGTGGCATGGTGTCCATCTCTGCTCCCTGGAGCTGTGCCTTCTGCCATGCTGTTCAGCCTCATCTCGAGCCCCAACAGATGGAACTGGCCTTTTATGGACTGGGACTTCTGAAATCATGAGTCCCTGAATAAACTTTTCCTCCTAAAATTGTTCTTGTCAGATCCTTAGGTCACAGCAGTGAAGAAGCTGACTAAAACATAGACCAAGGGACAAAATTAAGGATATTAAGTGGGCACTTAAGTGATAAGAAAGAAAACAAATTTTTACCAATGAAATTGAAAATCTAATAATAACTGTGTTCAAGTTTTTGTAATACTGGCTACTAATTAGAAAAAGTGAACTCCTATTTTGAAGAGGATAACATTTTCTTTAATTGGGGTTCAAAGTTCATTTCCCCTATTATTGAATTGATTATAAACGTTCATTGATAAGAACCATTCTTAGCTCACAGGCCACACAAAAACTTGTGGTGGGCTGGACTTGACCCACAGGCCTGGGTTTACTGATCCCCAGTTTAACTGGAAAGGGAATTTAGTAACTCAGCAGAGAGAGGCAGGCAGGGAGAGCAGGCCTCAAGGTGAGCCCATTCAGAATTCCACTTTCATCTTGGAGATCTCTTTGTTGTGCTCTCCTTCCTGGGTACATAGCCTGAGCCTGGATTCCTTCAAGGCTGCCCTTAGGATCTAGACCATGTGTTTTCCTATTCAAGTGAGGAGGGGGAATGAGAGTCACTTCTCACAGCCACTGAGCAAAGGTCCTGAGCTTCACTTTGGCACAAACACAGTGGTTTGCCAATCACTGTGACTAGGTGGTAGGACCAACCAGAGAATGGCCCTGATCCCAATCTCATAGCTCCTCCCCCGTGTGTGGGGCAAGTAGTAGACGGAGAGGGGAAGCAACATCCAACACAAGTCAGCTCTGAAGAATGAAGTCCAAAGTGGGGTGAATGGTTAGGTGCAGTGGCACATGTCCTGCTATCCCAGCGACTTGGGAGGCTGAGGCAGGAGGATCTCAGGTTCAAAGCCAGCCTCAGCAGTGTAGTGAGACCCCAAGCAACTTAGCAAGACTCTGTTTCAAAATAAAAAATAAAAAGGGCTGGGGATGTGGCTCAGTGGTTAAGTGCCCTGGGTTCAATCCCTAGTACTGAAAAAAAAAAAAAAAGAAAAAAGAAAGAAAAGAAAAAAGAGAGAGAGTGAACTGGCAATTTCTCCACAGTGAATGTGCTAGGCCCTTGTGTGTATCTCTCTATGAGAGATCTTGCTATTCTGGAACATTTGTATCATGCTGCATTTTCTTAACACAGGCAGGAGGAATTGTCCAGCAATAGCCTTGGTGGCATTTCAGAGAGGCTGTCCTCAGCCCCGAACATTCTTGTCACTTGCTTTGACTTCCGTTATTGAACCTGAACACTGTCCTGAGGGATACTTGGTGGCCCTTCATCTTCTCATTTTTAACCAAGATTGTGTATTACTCCTTCCCTCCTCAGAGGGTCCCTGAGAAGATGTGTTTGAGCAGTGGCAGGATGATCGAGCCGGGGTCATTTTTCTACTTTAGAGGAGAAGCATTACTTCCTTTGGTCTATGTGCGCCCTCAATCTTTACGAAACGGAAAACATGTGGAAGGATTCTGTTTCACCTTTTCCACAATGCCTTCCGTATAGACTTGCAGCACGATGGTGAATAATTTGAAAGAACTACAAAGACATACAAGTGACAATTCCACAGCTAACAGACATGAGGACCATGCGGAGCAGAGATCAGCAGACTACAGGCCTCAGGCCAAATCCAGCCACGGTGTTTGTGTAAATAAAGTTTTATTGGAACCCAGTCAGGCTAGTTCATTTACACATTGTCCATTGCTATGTTGGGTCTTCGAGAGGAGCTGAATAATTGTGGAAGACTGTAAGGCTGGAAAAGCGGAAAATATTCCCTCTATTGTTGACCCCAGATTTAGAGGACAAAGAAGGGCTTATATGTCTCTCTTGTCTCAAGAAATCTGGAGCTGCACAGTCCAGGTTTGTACAGAGGTTTCCTGATTCCATGAAGAAACTGCTCTCCTTCTAAGACCCTCAGCGTGGGGCTTCTCTCCTCAGGATTTTGGCAAAATGGTGGCTCTGGACACCTCGTTTACTCTCTAGACAGGCAGAAACGGGAATGGTGAGGGTGGAAGTTACATGTCTGCTGAGTTGGTCCCCTCTTATAGGGCCTCCCAGAAATCCCCAGCCGGTTGACTTCCGGTTACACTGTACTGGGCAGAAAACTGTCACGTTGGCCTGGGCGGCTGCCCTGGAGACTGGGAAATGGATGTTTCTGGCTGCTCACATTGTTCTTTTACGTTGGAGAATGGGAATGAGTAGGCAACTGTGATTCTCTTCCACAGGGAACGCAGGAGACGCAAACATGCGGTCTGGGCCTCTGGAGGCACCGCAGCCTGGTAGGAATGATGGCGAAGTTGAGGGTGCACAGGGATCTGGCTTCAAAATGCCCTAAAGCAATCACCTGTAGGTGGTGAGCTTCTTCATCCTCTTGGATAGTGCTGTTTACACAAGTTACTCTTTATTCATTCATCCCACTAAGTCGTACAAAGTATTTATTACCACCTGTTTTCTTCTGGTGTCCCAGGACGTGACGCTGTGCATCCTCCTGTGCAGTTATTAAGTTCAGATGCCACCAATCCATGTACAGGCCAAAACTTCCCTAGACTAGCTAGCTAATATGTTTCATATTATATATGGCTGTTTAAAGATGTCAGTGAAGGCCTTTGTGAGTCATAAACACAAATTCATTTAACAAAAATAGCCCTAGTTTCAGAGTAGATTTTCGTGCTTTATTTTCTCATTCAACAAATATTTAAAAGCAAAACCGCTATTGTGTAAAAGGAATCCTCACATAACGAAAGGCTGGGAACCGTTCTGCGAGGTACTAAGGACTGGGGATGTGGAAATGAGATGAAAGTCAGAGCCTCAGTTCTTAGGATACTCGCAACAGAGTAGGGATAAGCTAGACGGGATGTCGTATCTGCAAGTGGCAAAATCAATCTAAACTGACTTTCGGGAAAACAAGGAATGCATTGGATTTGTTGCCCAAAACTTTACAATTAAACACATTCCTAGCTCATCCTGGCATGCCTGGACCCAGAGTCTAAACTGATTTTCAAGATTCAAACTCATTTCTTCTCTCGCTTCCTGCTCTGGGACAGATTCTCATGTTCCCTCTTTCTCCCCAACACAAACACTATTCAGAATTGCATCACTGCAGCTCCAGACTCCTGCTACTTCCATCGGCCTTTTGCAGGAACTCTCCTTGGCCCAATCTTTCATGAGAATCAGTTGCTGCTTCAAGACACGTGGAGGATATCAATGGGACAGATTTGGGGCATGTGCTCCATGTATCTGGAGGAGGAGATTAGCCCCATCAAGCCATGTGACTAGTGGAATCTGTGGGGTTTTGAAGGAGAAATGGGGATGCTGTGATAAGGGAGAGGAAGTAGAAATCCTGGAAAGGCAAAGAACAGACACCCACTGGAAAAACTCAAAATTAAAAAACAATCACCCAAGAAAGTAGTGGGACTGGAGCGGTGGCCCAGCAGTGGCAGTGCTTGGCTGGCATGTGCTGGGACCCGGATTCGAGCCCCTGCACCATATAAACAACAAACAAACAAACAGCAGATGACAAAATAAGTAAGGTTAATTCTCTTTTTTCCCACTCTTTCCCTCTACTTCTGTCTATCAAGAAAGAAAGAAACTGACATAAGAGAGACTCACTTGGTCGCTCAATGTTTTCTTCAATTAACACTTACTGAAGTTTTTATTTTAAAGGGAGACTGTGGAATGCCAGTAACTCCTCCCACCCTTTTGTGTGGCTATGTGCTTGAGAGGCTGCTCCCTCTCCAGAACCAGGGGTGGGTGTGGAGTGACCAAGCCAATCCCCATTCCTTTTGCTATTCATTTGTTTCTGGCACTAGAAGCAGCATTTTGGGCAATGAAATGTAGTGAAAGGCTTAGGAGATCTCAAAGGGGACAATTCAGAGATGGAGCATGGGTTCTTGTATGATGCTGTTGAGGGAACTAATGACTTGGAAAGAGCCCCACGCCCCAGTTTCTAGTTGTGTGAGAAAATCACTTGTAACGAATGCACCTTCTGTATGCTGTGGGTCTTGGGCCAGGCATCAAGGAAAAGAAGGAAGTATGGCACACAGGTTGAGTATCTCTTATTTGAAGCACTTGAGACTGGAAGAGATTTTTTTTTTAAATTAGGGTATTTGCATATCCATGACAAGGTATCTTGGGAATGGGACCTCAGTCTAAATATGAAACTCATTTGTGTTTCATGTACACCTTGTATGCATAGCTTACAGGGAATTTTATACAATATTTTGAATAATTTTGTGCACAAAGCAAATTTTCATCGCATGGAATTCTCCACCTGTGGTCATGTTGGTGCTTCAGAATTTGGAGCTTTTTAGATTTGGATTTTTGGATTGGAGAGGCCCAACTTGAGCACCCTGTGCTCATGGAATGCTTGCCATTCACTGGAGTAGAAGTTGGTATTTTCTTTCCCCTCTACTGTGTTAGCCACAGCCCAAGGGGCCTTGATCAAAGAAAAACATGAAGGCAAACCAAACCTGTTGCTCTCAGAGTGGACCCTGATCCGATGCTGAGACCCAGGCGAGAGAAAATGTCTCCTCTTTCCCAGAAGCAAAATTAACAGTGCGCGGCCCTCCTCCGGAGGGTCAGGATTGCCATCTTCACAAAGGAAAGCACTTGCTTCCCTATTTCCACCTTTAAGACACCAATTAAGGGCACGAGGAGGAGCTGTGGTGCCCACCAGCACTGAAGAAGATCACGCGCTTAGCTCATGCAATTTTGTCTTTTTATTTGCAATATCATTTACAATGCATGCTTTTTACAAAATCAAATCCTTTCTCACTGATGATATGATTGCCCCTGGAAAGGCTTTGAAGTGTCCCGCCATTATCACTTTTGTACACAAACATTAGCAGAAGCCCTGCTAGGCAGGAGGACAAAAATAATTGTTCAGCCTTCATTTGAATTTAACCTTTTGCAAAATCCTACTTTAAAAAAAGTTCCCCTTGACTGCCTGGCTTCATATTGAGATAATTTACGAGGCAGTCCATTCTTAGGAAGACAGCAAATCTCCATGAATCTCTTCCACCATGAAAGACTGTCCCGGACCCTTCACCCCTTTTAATTTAGGCATCTTGTTCTCTTTCTTTACCATTTGCATGGGTCCCTCTGTCACCTTAACACTCCTGTCTAATGGCTTCTGTACAATTAAGGCATTACGGAGGTGAACGTTAACACGTCTCTGAAGATTTACGGTGTCCACGTATCTTGATATCTGCAGAAGGATGGTACTGGAAGTTGGATAGGAAAGCAGGTGCTGAGCTCTTCCAGCTGATGTGGAAAGCAGTTCATTCCCTGTCGTGTTGAGAGTGGACGAAGCAAAGCCCTGTGTCAGGAAGGTGTGAATGGAGAGACGGTAGCCAGCCTGGTGTACATCCGGGGAAAACACAGGTTTAAGCTACTCCAGGACTAGGTTTTCTGGAAGAGTGAATAAAAATGCGGAGTGGGTGTTCACAAGGCCCTGGTTTTAGATTCTTACTCAGATATGTACTAGCAATTTGTCTTTGCATGAAGCCTCTGTGATCTTCAGTTTCTTCATTTGTAAAGTGGAGGGGCATTTGGGACATGGACTCCCCTTGACCATGGTCTACCAGGGACACTTGAGCTGTCCCTGCCTTCTCTCAGCCACATGTCCCTGCTGATATCTGGACTTCTGCCACTGTGGTTCCTTTCAGACATCCCAGCCTTGTGGCAGCTGCTGCCCTCCTTGATGCCACAGCCCTGCTGTGGCTTCCTCCACCATGCTCACAGACAGGGCTCTTTCACCTCCTTCAGGCTAAAGTCCTCATCTCAGTATGGCTTCCCCAAAGGTACACTAGAGCAGTTCATTTGGGAGGTGACCCTAGGCGTCAAAGGAATGGGAGAGAGGAGACTCAGGTCAAGGTGCTGTGAATGACCCATTTGCCAGAATAGACTCATCAGACTCTGGAGAGTTCTTGGAGAGATTGTGTCAGATCTCCCCAGAACTGTCCTAGAGAAGGGCAGGAGACAGCTTGGTCACCCACCAACTCCCATGGCAGGAGAAGGGCCACCCCGGCAGGTGCTGATCAGTTGACACCTCCAGCCTCTGCTCCCAGGGCCTGAGCACGAGGCTCCTGCTTTAGAAAAGGCTCCATGATGGAGGGGCAGGAGCCAGGGGTAGGAAGCTCATGGTGTGAGCCTGCCCATCAGGCTGCCAGGCACTGTGGGTTGGCCAAGGGGGCATGGATAGGGCTTGGACTGTCCCCTGCAGTCTTCCATGGTTTTGTATTCGTCCATCCTGTTATGGCCTTGAAAGCATTTATCATAATCAGGAATCATTTCTTCTTTGTTTATTTGTTCCATTAACATGTGGTAGGATCTGAGGGCACAGGGCTGTTTGTTTTGGAACACATCTTTGGTGATCAGCAAAAGAGTGATTTTCACGGTATTTAAACATTGGCCTGCTGTCAATCATCCGAACGTTTGTCTGCCCTGCTTTACGGTGAATTTCTAGAAGTGCAATTTCTACGTCTAAGACACGAGGATTCTAACGTAGGGCACTCCATTAGTAGATACATTTTTAAAATTCTTTTAAACCCAAACAGTAGAGGGCCAAAGTGCAGAAATTGAGGCAAATTAAATCCTTCAGTTCTCAAATATGAGTATCTTGGTAATCTTTTCTTTTTAAAGCTGCAGAAGACAGATGATCTTGAAGGTTTAAAAATGGAGAGAGAGAGAGAGAGAGAGAGAGAATGCAAGTGTGTGTTCAGGTTTCACTAAAAGCCCATTCCAAACCTGCCTGAGTGCTTTTCCATTTGGTTTATGTGCATTCAAAACAGTAGGGTAAAACCTCAACTTCAGGCGAGACCCCATCCTCTGCAGCTAGGCCACGTGACTACAGCATCAAAAACAGAAAAGTTCACTTTGACAAACGCGACACCTACATTGGGAATATGCAGATGAGTTTCTCCCTAAAAGGTTAACTCGAGACAATAATTACTTTCTCCCGAGATCACCAAAGTGACACGCTGCTGTCTTGATTTCATTGCTGTTTTATGATGTGCATTTCTTGCCACTTATAAATGAAACAAATGAGGTTAGATGGCAAAGATTATGAAAGGAATTAGCAATAATGAGCCCGGTAACAAAAAACATTATTATGGAAAATTGAGTTGACCTTAGTTTCATAATTATTCACCTTAATTGTTTTTTGTAGTGTAATTTGAATGAAATTAAATAATACTAATATTCCCCCTGCCACTGACTAGGAATTTCATGTAAAGATGAATAACTTTCAAAACTAAAGATTTGGCTGCCATCTTAGAGGTCACTGTTGCTCTTTCAGGCAGCTTCACGTCCTCAACGTGGTCATGAACCACATGTGTCAAGACCGTAATTTACTCCTCAAACACCTGTGTGCTCTGTGGCAAACGAACTAGGGGCATCTCCTTCCTACTTTCCTGGGGTTCCCTTCTTTCAGGTCCTGACTCCCACTCTTCCTAATTTTCTCACCAGTATGTTCTTGACCCATCTGCCATGGCCACAATGGCATGGGAGGGCACTAGATGTTTTCGGTGAATTGAGAGGACATAATTATATTCTGAAATCTACAAAACTTTCTCAGGGTAGTCCTCCAGGGAACCACACTCGTGAAGGTGGGATTTGAGCACCTCCTACTTTTTCGTAGTTTTGGATGACTAATGGTAACCTCAAGACATACTGGACGTTTGAGGTGAACCAGTGCTGAGTCAGGCCGTGCGCGTGCGAACTCTCACTTCATCCTCTCCACAATCCGGGTTCTCTTAGGGATCCAAGTTCTATCATCATCTCTGTTCTGCAGATAAGGAAACTGAGATTTAAACAGCTAGTCAAGTTGCTGACGTCCAAGCAAGATGGAACCAAGATTTGACCTCTTAGGCCTGACCTTTGAACCTGAGCTCTCAGCCAATAGGATGGAACCAAAAAGAGCCCACTGGCGGAAACAGATTAACCCACTGGCGTCAGGTAGCTTGAGGTCCACCCTTGCTGTCACTGGTATCCTTGAAAGTAACTAACCTTTCTCGTCCAAGTCGATATTTATGAAGTTGGAATGAACACCTAACTCGTGGAGTGGCAGTGGGTGTTCAGTAGAATTCACAGTTAAGCACCTTGAAAGTTGGTAATTACAGTGGTGCTTAACACCACTTTCCCCATTTTATTGCGGGGTGCACTTCTCAGGGCAGGAAAGCATTAGCACAGTGCCTTGTGCATATAAGCCATTGAGTCACAGCTTAGAGCGTTTATTGAGTGTCGACTGTGAGCTGGCCTCCACACAGCATGGACGATTGGGACCTAAGCAGTCCCCACTTCTGCTCTGTGCTGTGTTCCATGTTTGCCCTCGTTCTGGAGAGAGAAGCTGTGGTTCCCACCGGTTTGGACCTGGAGTTCAGATCAGAGCCCTGTGTGGGCCTGTGGTGTGTCCGCCACTGTGGCTCACAGAGAGGTCTTTATCAAAGCCCACGAGTCCATGGCTTGTGATGTCTTTCCATTCCATCAAGCACCTGAAGCGATCTCTTCAACTCAAGTGGCCCTTACTGTCTGTCTCAACCAGTAGACAATAAATTAGACACTCAGTCCGTGATAGTCTCCCAGGGTCCCCGAGCGTGCAAATCACCATTGCCTGTGTTCATTCATTGATTCAGACACTCAGCAGACACCACACAGTCAGCTGAGGCACTGGGGAGGTGCTGAACACAGAAGAGACTGGGTCTCCAACAAGAGGAGAGCCAGAGTTCTCGTGCATCCATCCCCACTCGGGAGCCTGTGGGGAAAGCATTTTTTTTTTTTTTAATTTTTTATTTATTATTATTTTTTTGAACAACCTTACAAGTTTTTAACAAAATAATATAAAATGTGTATACAATGTGTAAATATTCTGGATATTGCAATTATCTCCAGGAGTGCCCCCCCCAATTACCCTCCCTTATCCCTCCCTTCCCTTTCCCTTTATAACTCTAAAAAAAGGTATTAGATTGTAAAGCATTACATCTTATCTGGATTTAAC